>CATIWR010139764.1:0-43825 GCA_949677035.1 Omphalea diandra
GATATTTATATATGTAGTATTCCAATCAATGTGTGATTACCTTAGGCACCAAGAAAGGGGGTTGAATTAGTGTATAAAAAAAATTTAAAGGTAAGGGATAGAGAAGAGTAGAAAATGAGGCACACGATTTATAGTGGTTCGGGTATAATCGACCCTACGTTCACTCCCCAATTCTCTGCATTTGGGTGTTCCACTAACTTCAAATGGTATTTCTAAGCTCACACCTAACTTTTACACTTTGTGTTTTCAAGGCTTGCACAACAACCTTTACACTATGTGTTTTCAAGGTTCACACAATAACCTTTACACTATGTGTTTTTAAGGCTCACACAACAACCTCGATTGAGTGTTTTCATAGGCTCACACTACAACCTTTACAATTGGTATTTAATGCTCACACCCAACACTTACAATCTCATAAAGAAGAGAAAAAAAGAGTAGCAAAAGATTGAGAGCTTTAACACAAGTAATGAATTCTCTATCTTTCTTGTTTCTCACTGTTTGGTGGAGTATTTATACCTCATACCCACCAAAGAGATGTTAGACTTTAAAGCTCAACAAATCTTCAAGACATGCTCTGCAAATTTTGCATTAATTGCATGTTAAGCTAGAGTCGCGGTCACTACTGGTCAATTACAATCACAAAATCCAAATTTCCATACGAGAGGTAAAAATTACGGTGAAAAAACCTATTTGTGCCAAATGGTAGTCCACGTGGTAGCATTTTATTGGTCCATTAGGAAAATATAACTGTTGTGTTCTAACTACCCATAAAAGTCGCAGTCGCGATTATTCTTTATACAGGGCACGACTAAGAACACAAATCGTTATGTGTGAAAGACAATCTTCTTATGCTGGAATCACGGTTGCTACCCAAAATGTTGCTCTTGCAAATTTTATTCTCCAATGGATACCTGGGACACTTGGCATGCTATGATTGTGGATGAGCTTCTCTTTTTGAAGATTTTAGAGAGATTTGAGAGAGAAAATGATGTTGAAAATGAAGGGAGGAGAATATTATTGAATGGGGTATTTATAGCCATTTGAAGTCTCTGTCAATGGCTAGAAATGACTAGAAATGAATTGATGAAGAGATATAAATGGTTGGCAGTCAAATCACATAAATGTCTAGGCGGTTACCCTAATTCGCATCCGCGAATCCATGAGTCGTGACCACGACTTCTAAAAAATGTGAGTAACAGACAAATTTTCCTCGAGAATACGCACTTCAACGGTTAAACATATGAATTCTTGACCAAAATTTATGGTGGAGCTTGATTCTCGCGACCGCAATTGATGTTTGACAGTCAAGTGACTAGGACTTGTAATTTGTGATTGTGAAGAATGAAGAACGACTGCAAATTATAAGTCAGCAAAGATAAGAATGAAAAACTAAGTTTTAACAGAATCAAAATTGTGATCCACATAAAAAAAGCCATACAAAAAATATAATACATACAATTATCAAACAACACACATAACAATCATACATAAGATCTAATTTTCACTTAAGGGTGCTTCCATCAAGCATTCCTAATTCTCTCTTAATGAAGTTCATTCTTTCTTCATTTAGAGGTTTAGTGAAAATATCTATAAGTTGATGATTTGTGTCAATAAATTCTAGCACGACATCACCCTTTTGCACATGATCTCTAAGGAAATGATGTCTAATATCTATGTGTTTGCTCCTAGAGTGTTGGATAAGATTCTTTGAAAGATTAATAGCACTTGTGTTATCATATTTAATAGGAATGTGATCAATCACTTTGCCAAAATCCTTCAATTGTTGTTTCATCCAAAGAACTTAGGTGCAACAACAACCTGCAGCAACATACTCGGCTTCTACGGTGGATAAGGCAACTGACACCTGCTTTTTCCAAAACCAAGATACTAAGTATTCTTTTATAACTTGGCAAGTCCCAAAAGTGCTTTTTTTATCTAATAAGCTACCCGCATAATCTGCATCCGAATATCCTATGAGACTAAAGGATGAATCCCTAGGATTCCATAACCCTAAGTGAATTGTGTCATGCAAATACTTAAAAATTCTTTTAACAGTATTTAAGTGTGACCCTCTAGGAGAGGATTGGAACCCTGCACACATACAAACACTAACATGATATCTAGCCTAGAAGCAGTAAAGATAAAGTAGAGATCTGATCATACCTCGATATTTCTTTTCATCTACCGTCTTACTCGATTCATCTTTATCTAACTTGATGGTACCACTCATAGGGGTCTTGGCTACTTTACAACCATTCATGCCAAACTTCTTGAGTATTTCCCTTTTATACTTAGCTTGATTGATGAAGATCCCTTCTTTGGTTTGTTTGATTTGTAGGCCGAGAAAGAATTTGAGCTCTCTCATCATGCTCATTTCGAATTCCCTAGTCATACACTTAGCAAAATCCTCACAAAAAGACTCATTAGTAGCACCAAAAATGATATCATTAACATTTATTTGAACAATTAGTGTATCATGCTTATGCTTTTTAACAAACAGTGTGGTGTCCACCTTTCCTTTTTAAAATCGTTTTTCAAGAGAAATGAATTAAGCCTTTCATTCCAAGCTCTTGAAGCTTATTTCAATCCATATAAGGCTTTATTCAATTTAAAAACATGGTTTGGAAAACAATGTGACTCAAAACCAGGAGGTTGTTTAACGTAAACTTCCTCCTCAATGATTCCATTTAAAAAAGCACTTTTATCATCCATTTGAAAAAGCTTAAAATTCATATGGCATGCATAAGCTAAGAGTATCCTATATGCTTCAAATCTTGCAATGGGGGTAAAGGTCTCATCATAATCTATGCCTTTCTTTTGGTTGTACCCCTTACTAACCAATCTAGCTTTATTTCTAGTGATAAGACCTTGCTCATCTAACTTATTCTTAAACACCTATTTGCAACCTATGATAGAGTGTTCTTTAGGCCTAGGGACAGGTTCCCATACCTTATTTCTCTCAAATTGGTTGAGTTTCTCTTGCATAACAAACACCCATTTCTTATCATCAAGAGCCTCATCAATTGAATTTGTCTCAATTTGAAGAATAAAGGCAAGATTATTATCTAAAGGATTAAGTTGAGATCTAGTACTTACACCCTTGGAGGTATCACCAATGATTAAGTCCTTTGGGTGATACTTGGAAAATCTCTACTCTTTGGGTAGATCTTGGCTTGGCTCATCTCTTTGTTGATGTTGTGGCACTTCATCTTCCTTTGATGATTCACCTCCTTCCTTGCTTTTATCCTCTCTTCTTGTGGTGTCTTCCAATTCCAGCTTTTCAAAATCACCTACAACATTCAAGTTTACTAGATTCATCAAAGACAACATTCATAGACTCCTCAAATTTCATTAAACTTTTGTTAAAAAACTCTATCTACCTTGATAGAGGAATAGCCTAAGAAAATTCCTTCATTGGTTTTGGAGTCAAATTTCCCAAGATTATCCTTGGTATTTAAAAAATAGCACTTACATCCAAATACTCTTAAGTATGAAATCTTGGATTTTCTACCATTCCATAGCTCATAAGAAGTTTTATTGAGAATGGGTCTTTTGAAAACTCTATTTGCAATGTAACACAAAGTATTAATGGCTTCGGCCCAAAAGTAATTCGATAAATAATACTCATTAAGCATGGTCCTAGCCATCTCTACTTGTGTTCTATTTTTTCTCTCTACAACACCATTTTGTTGTGGTGTCCTAAGAGTTGAAAAATTATGAAAAACTCCATTCTCCAAACAATAAGTTTCAAAAGATTCATTTTGAAATTCCTTTCCATGGTTATTTCTAATAAAAGAAATGAAGTAACCTTTTTCATTTTGAATTCTTTTTGTAAAACTCTTGAAAGCTTCAAAAGTATCACTCTTATGAGCTAAAAAAGGATACCCAAGTAAACCTAGAGTAATCATCAATTAGGACTAGTGTAAAATGCTTTCCATCTAAGCTAGCACTCCTAGTAGGCCCTATCAAGTCTATGTGAACTAGTTGACGAGGTCTAGTAGAACTTATAACATTTTTTGCTTTATACTAGGCTTGATGTTGCTTCCCCCTTTGGCATGGACCACATGTCTTGTCTTTTATGAAATTCAGCTTGGGAAGGCTTTTCACCAACTTTCCTTTAGATGGGCTTTGAAAAAGATCCATGCTTGCATGCCTAAGCCTTCTATGCCATAATCAAGCTTCATTGCTTAAAGACATAAAACACTTAAAAGATTGGTTAAGTCAAATTGTCTAAGTCAATTGAGTAGGTATTGCCTTTCCTTTCACCCTTGAAAATAACCTCATCATCTACTAAAGTGGTGACTCGACATTCCCTATGATCAAAGGTGACTTTGTTACCTTTATCATATAATTGACTTACACTTAACAAATTATGTTGTAAGCCACTAACTAATAAAACATTATCAATTAATGAAGAACCATTCTTATCAATGGTTCCAATGCTAATTATCTTACCCTTGGCATTGTTACCAAATGTGACATCTCCTCATTCTTTTTCCTTCAATGCCATGGATAGCTTTCTATTTTCAGTCATATGCTTGGAACCTCCACTATCCACATGCCAATTGCTTGATTTGGTGGTTGCCACTCTCATACACAACAAAAATGAGTTACCTTTTCTTAGGACCCAAAGATACTTGGGTCCTAGGGGGTTAGGAGTTGAAGAATCCTCTAATTTGAGGTGTGCCTTCCAAATAAAACAATGAATGTTAACATGCCCAAATTTCATGCAATAATGGCATTTGAATTTTGACTTATGAGTCTTTCTCCTATGCACAAATTTAGTATGAGTAGGAAGTCTTCTCATACCTTGACTATGTGAATTCATGCATGTACATGTATGATGAGTAGGAGTAGAGAATTTCTTATAACAGTAAGCATGTTGTTTATTGTACATGTAGGCATGGTTAGCTCTTTGAGTCTTGGCTTTTGAGCTTGGAGGAGCCTTCTCTTTGCCCTTAGGCTTAGGAGGCTTAGTGCTAGGAGCGTTTTTCTTCCCAATTACCTCAACCCTTAAAGTTTGAGGTTTTGAAGATCTAATAAATATGGTTTGAGATGATGAGAAAGCTCTATTGAAGCCTAGACCATGTCTAATTAGAGGCGGTCTTTATGACATAATCAATGTGTCCAAGGCTTCCTTTCCTTTATGGAACTTGGAGATTAAACTTCTAAGCTCAATGACTTCTCCCTTTAGAGAGTCATTCTCTTTTCTTAATGAAGCTAATGAAGAAGATGATGTAGAAAGATTATCCATAGATTTTTGGAGCTCATCATTTGATGCTCTCAATTTGCTTACAATGTCATTGAGGGATTTATAATCATCCTCTAATTTTTGACATTTTCTTTTGCAAGACTTCATTTGTGACTTGTATTTGTCACATCTCATAGTTAGAGCCTCTAGAAGTTCTTCATCTGTCTCATCAAATTCAAAATCAAAATGAGAATGGGAAGAAATACTTACCTTATTTATAGAATCTTTTTGTGCCATGAAACAAATATTAGCAACTTCTCCTTCTTCCTTATATTCATTTGAGCTATCATTCTAAGTGGCTGAAAAGCTCTTCATATTCTCCTTGTCCCATCTCTTCTTCTTCTTTAATTTAGGACAATCATACTTGATGTGGCCTTGTTTGCCATATTCATAACAAGTGACATCATTGGATCTCTCTCTTGGACTAGAAGATGTCTTCTTTAAGCTTTTTCTTTCTTTTCTTCTTCTAATCAACTCCTTTGTCCTTTTTGAGAGCATTGCTAGCTCCTCTCCATGTCACTTTCTTCATCACTTGAGGTAATTTCTACCTCCTTCTCCTTTATTGAGGATTTGAGAACTAGGGTTCTTATTTCTTTTTTTGGTTTATCTCCTTGGCCTCTTAGTTTCTTCATTTGCTCATCTTTTTGTAAGGCCAACTCATGAGTTAAGAGTTTGCCTATCAACACATCTATTGGAACCTTTCTAATCTTTGAATTGGACTTTTGGATGTTGCACACTCTAGCACCAAACTTATCTAAAGGAAGAGTTTTGAGGATTTTTATGTTTACCTTATAGTTGGTGAGAGTCCTTTCAAATTTCTTCATGTTGGTGACGATGGATAGGAGCCTATTAGTCATTTCAGTGATGCTTTCATAGTCTTTCATCATGAATAGCTCCCATTCCATCACATACATCACCAAATGGCTTGATTTAATCAGAGTTATGCCTTCATGGTAGTTCTTAAGGGTCTTCCAAATGACATGTGTTGTTGCACTTTTTCAATCTCTTCCCTTGAGAGAGAGCTTAAAAGAATGGCCATTACCCTTTTGTTTTTGCCATTTGATCTCCTGTGAGCTTCAACCCATTCTTCCCTTAGCATAAGGTCTTCAATTCCATCCACTACTTTAGTATGTGGCTTCCATTCCTTGACAGTCACATCCCAAAGGTTCGTCATATCTATGCCAAGATAGATTTCCATTCTATATTTCCAATGAGTATAGTCGGATCCATCAAAGTGAGGCTTGAGGTGTGAGTGGATTCCCTTTTGTGCCATGAACTTTGCTCACCCAATTAAGGCTAGAATGTGAAATTTGGCTCTGATACCACTTGTTGGCCCTAGGCACCAATAAGGGAGGGGGGAGAGGAGAGGGTTGAATTGGTGTATAAAAAAATTCAAAGGTAAGGGATAGAGAAGAGTAAAAAATGAGGTACACGATTTATAGTGGTTTGGGTATAATCGACCCTACGTCTACTCCTCAATTCTCTATAATTGGGTGTTCCACTAACTTCAAATGGTGTTTCTAAACTCACACCTAACTTTTACACTTTGTGTTTACACAACAACCTTTACACTATGTGTTTTTAAGGCTCACACAATAACATTTCTTGAGTGTTTTCACAGGTTCACACTATAACCTTTACAACTGGTGTTTAATACTCACACCCAACACTTGCAATCTCATAAAGAAGAGAAGAACATGAGCAGCAAAAGATTGAGAGCTTTAACACAAGTAATGAATTCTTTATCTTTCTTGTTTCTCACTATTTGTTGGAGTATTTATACCCCATATCAGCCAAAGAGATGTTAGACGCTCAATAAATCTTCAAGACATGTTAGGCGGATTTTGCATTAATTGCATGTCAGGCTGGAGTCGTGATTGCGAAATCCAAATTTCCATACGGGAGGCAAAAATTGTGACAAAAAAACCCGTTTGTGTCTAACGGCTAGTCCACGTGGCAGCTTCTTATTGGTCCATCATGAAAATATATATGCTATGTTCTAACTGCCTACGAAAGTTGCGGTCACGATTATTCTTTGTACAGGGCACAACTGAGAATGTGAATCCTTCTGTTTGAAAGACAATTTTCTTCTATTGGAATCGTAGTCGCTACCCAAAATGTTGCTCTCATGAATTTTTTTTTCCAATGGATACCTGAGACACTTGGTATGTTATGATTGTGGGTTGGCTTCCCTCTTTAATCACTTTGAAAGTCGCAGTCGCAACTGAGACGTGACACACACTGTGAATCCGTCTTGGCACTCCCATCTTTGGATGAGTCGCGGTAGCGAAGATGTCTGTGAATCCTTCTAGCTAAGTTTCACCCTTTCCTTGAACTAAGTTGCGATCGTGAATTACAGACTACTGACCGTGAATTTGGATGAACTTTGTCTTCTTAAAGATTATGCAATCCTTCTAACTTCTAATGGAAAAACTAACTTAATTTCTGCAAAACAACATTCAATTGAAACATTAGACATGATCAATCTTTTTTGTCAAGATCAAAAGAGCTCCAAGACCTAGGATTAACATCTTAGTCCAACAGACTCACACATAACCAAATAGCAATGAAAAAGGAGGATGAATGAAGATGACCTTTGCCTAAGATATTTCCCCATGTTTTATTGTTTTCCAAGTAGTTAGCGTATGTATGGTGTTTGGGTCTCTTAAGTTTGGAGGTGGTGAGTATTGCTAGGTCCATTGGTAAGTGGCTCCAAAGCTTACTTAAGTCTGGTCACGTAGAAATCTATAAGTATGTCGTAGTCCTATTTATGGGCAGTTTTGTGGGCTAAAAACTACAGGTGTTTTGAGCAATAGGTTAGTTCTCCTTATAATGTCCTAGGGATGGCATTTGATTTGATCTCACAGTACTATTAATCTATCATTTCTTGTTCAATTTCATATATCCCTCTATCAATTTCGATATGGATGCCACCTATTGACCCCTATATCTAATTTAATTCTAATGTTGCCTTGTCTCAAATGATGGCTCATGGTTGGGTTATATGTCTAGGAATCATCTTAGATAATTGATGATGGTTGGGTCAAAAAGCTTGAGCTCAAATTTATGCCCTCTAATTGTAGAAACTTTAGTACTTCACTTTACTATTCTATTATACAAAGGGGGTTTTCTGGATGTGGTGTTTGAGTTAGATTACAAAATTCTAATTGTTGCCATGAATGGTTTGCCTACATAGGATCCTTACCATGACATGCTAGTTTAAGATATTAAGTCTTTGATCAATTCAATTTACTATTGCTCTGTTATTTTTGTTCCTTGTACTGCAAATGAAATGGCTCATTACTTAGTGCACCATCATAATGATCCTGATATAGAATTCATTTGGCTAGAGGAAGCTCATATTGATGTAATGATAGTACTTAATGGGGACTTTTTTTTTCTATAGTATGTCCTATTTAACGAAATTCTATTTTTATTCCTTTTAAAAAAAAAGTTAGTTGAAATTAAAGAAAGTGCATTAAAATATACAATGTGTTATGAGCATATTGAACAAGGACTCAAACATATTCTAAGGGAAGTCATTTTTCCCTTGTGTATGACATAAAAACTGTTATTCTAATAAAGATTAAATTCACCTCCTATGAAATATATCGACTTAATCCAAACAACAAGAACAAAAATCTCATAAGTAACATGGACTAGCAACTAGAAAAAGAACAAGTGAAAATTTAAATGGATTCTTATAAAGAGAATCTAGCCAAATACTAAAAATAATAGGCTAAAGCATAAACATCCAAAATAGGAGAGCTAGTTCTTAGGTAATATATAACCAAAAAAGAAGCAAGAGTATAAAAGATCAAATATTTTAAGTAAACAACATGAGGAAAAATACTTAGAATTATCTTAAAATAGAAAAAAATGAACATAATTATACTTAAAAGAACTCAAAAATCTAAAATGATTCTGGTTAGATAAAATTATTTAGGAAAAGATCTAAGTATCAGTGCTAGAGCTCAATCAATAATAATAATAATAAATGCCTTACATTGGACAATATTGTTAACCATGTATTTTAAGAAAAAGAAATTGTCAATGTATGGGCATGATCATGCTTGGATGAGCTCAACAAACTAAATAAGGCTTAAACAAGATATGTAGTTGAACAAGCACTTATAATAAATCTAAGTACCCATGCCAAAAACAAATTTGTGCTCATAAAGACTTAGGTCAAACAACCTAGCCAATCAATGTTGACATAGTTTTGTTTATGCTAAAAGGTAATTAAGAGTATGAGCTTAACGATGATAGGTTTTTATGTGACTTATATGAGATATATGGATGGATTTGAGTATCTTAAAAAGTTAAATGATCAAGTTTAATTGCATGAGACACTTAAAACTTTCTTATAGAATTGAAAATAAGGAAATTCAGTTGCATATATACATTGAGATTATTTGCATAGATATATTTATATATGCACATATGATTTCTAAATCCACATTGACATTATGTAATCTATGTAGAAGATCATGTACAATATAAGAGATTAAAAAAAAAAAAAGCTCCCTATATGCTCTTTTCCCTGAATAAAGGAGAGCTTTTCCTTTTTAGGGTAAAAAAGGAAAGTTTAGTAAGATAAGAGGGATGATTTCAGGTAATGAGGGATAATTACAAATAACTACACTATTCCTCATCTTTTTCCTCTTGAACTTTTCTTCTTACAAATACTTAGAGACATTACCCTAAAAAACAGACTATTCTACATTGAAACCTCTATTTTTCCTCTTTGAAAACCACTTTAAGAAAAGGCATAATGCATCCTTACACCTCAGTTTTACCTTTTTTTTTTTCATTCTAATATGAGCTTTCATTTCCTTATCTTTCCATTTGATTCTACTTTATGCTCACTGAGACCATACTTTGATCATCATAAACTTTTTTAGAAATTATAAAATATACATCTTAAAGTGTTAGAGGCTTCAAAACTAAAGAAAGTTTTACTATTTTGGTGATAAAATAAGTTTCACTTTATATTAAGTTATCCATCTGAAGGTCAAGCTATAAGCTAGACACCTTATTTCCTTTTCTTTTTCTAATTCTTTATGCTTGTTTTCACTCATCTCTATTTTAGCTCATTTTTTAAAAAAATTTTAGTCTTCTACAATGATAAAGGTTGAATATGTATAAATCACTCTTGATCTATATGAATATTCCTTTCCATATGCTCAGATCACTGGTTGATATAAACAAATGACCTATTTAGGGAGGAAAATATGTGTTTTAAAACTTTCATGATATTTGGCATTTGACTATGTTGTGATCTTCATGTTTATATACAAGCCATGTTTTATGAAAATATTTTTGATTAAATATAGTGTGTACATGTTAAGTAGTTTATCAAGTTAAGAGATGCACATAAAAGGAGTTTTAGTATTATGTAAGGTAAGGAGGGATAGTTACAAGCAACTAAAATATTCCTCATTTTCTTCCTCTTGAACTTTTTTTTTTTATTTTTTTTTTAAAAAAACTTATAGACATTACCCTAAAAACTAGACTATTCTACATTGAAACCACTATTTTTTCTCCATGAAAACCATTTTAAGAAATAACGTAAAGCATCCTTACACCTCAGTTTTACCTTTTTTTTTTTTAATATAAGCTTTCATTTCATTATCTTTCAATTTGTTTATACTTTAAGCTCACTGAGAGCATACTTTGATAACCATAAACTCTTTCAGAACTTATAGAATCTATATCTTAAAGTTGCAGAGGCTTCAAACCCAAAGAAAATTGTTAGGCCTTGTGCACCAAAGAAGGGGGTTGAATTGGTGAAAATTTTAAATTTTTAGGAGGAGTATGACTAATCTTATGTATAGCGAATGAGTAGGACAAGAAGCAACAAAAGAGATTTTTAGTGATTTAGATATTAACCAACCCAACATCCATTCCCCAATTCTTTCAATTGGGTGTTTCACTATCACTTAATGGTATTTTACAAGCAAACACCTAACTCACACAATGTGTTTTCCAAGCCTAACATACAACCTTTACAAGTGTTTCCTAAGGCTAACACTTAACCTAAATAAGAGTTTTTCATAATAAAGATCGCTCTAAACCTAGACCCATCATGTTTAATGACTCACACCTAACCTTTGCGACTCAAGTACAAAGAAATTAAAAGTAAAGAGTTGAAAATTAAATTTATGAGAGTTTGACCATAATAAATTGCTATTCTCATGCATTTAAGACCATTTATTAGAGTATTTATGGGTTTCTACCACCAAAGAGCTATTACAAATAAAACTATTATCAAATCTCCAAAGTTGGTGGCAAAATCCTGCATTTAATGCTTGTCAAATGAAAGTCATGGTTAAGACAACAAGTCAAGATCATGAGATGCTTTTAATTTTAGATTTTGCTTAATCGAGGTCGAGATCTTCAATTATGTCTAACAGCTAGTTTCATATGTCACTTTAACATTATTTCTTTAAAAAACTAGTCATTGGATCCTTCTGAAGAAGGATGAAAGTCATGATCATGATTATGAAGGGTTGGCATGACATTCACCATGAATCAAACTTGCCTTTTAGAGAATTTACTTTAGGCAATTCGCGGTAGCTACTCTTTGGTCATTACTATGATTTTGGACTTCCAACGATTGGTTGTACATGTGGCCTACCCTTATTGGTTACTTGAAGTCCTTTCATAATTATTTAAAGGTAGCGATCATGACATCTACCGTGAATCAAACTAAACTAAAAGTTCCCAAGATTTTTGGGAATAGTGGTCTGACCTATGATTTTTGGTCGCAACTTAGGAGTCAACTTTCATAGTTAAAGCTTTTTCCTTCCAATCAAATTTCAATGAGTTACTAACTTAATTTTTGTAAAAACAACACTTAAAATTAGCATTAGAACCTTTCAATCTATATTGTCAAGATAAAAAAAAAAAAAGAGTTTTGAATTAGGTTTGACCAATCTGGTCCAACAATCTCCCCCTTTTTTATTTTAACAATCTAAATAGATGTGTCAAGGATAAAAAAATCAAATATGAATATTCTCAAGTGTTTTAAGTTTTTAGAAGTTAATGTGAAGTGAATTATATGGTTTCTTATGGTTTCAAAGTGATGTGTATACACTTAGTTCATAAGTTTTAAAGTTGTAAGTGTGGTCCCCCTTAATCCATACTCTCCCGCTTTGTCAAATTATTAAGTCTTATCATCATTTTGCATATCAAGTTTAGTTTTCTCTCCTCCTTTGTCAATATCAAAAAGAGGGATAACAAGGGGAATATGAGAGGGATTACAACAAATTCAATCAAATGCTCAAGTTTAATCAATAAATATAAGCAATTGGCATAAATATAAGCAATTGGACATAGATCATAAGATGATAAATGGATAAAACACAAACAAAATGGAAATTTCATTAACTTAAAACATAATTACATAGATAAGCCAAACATAAAAAGATGTTTGATGAAACATACTAAGGGCCATTGATTTAAAAAAGTTAAAAAAATAAAATAAATAAGAAAAAAGAGAACATCTGCTTTAAATTTTTGAGAGATACCATTATCTACATCTTCATCATCAAGTTTTTCCTCTTCTTCATTGTTTTCTTCCTCTTAATTGGGTCCCTTCATTCAGTTTGTGCTTCTTCTTAGTCTTCATCTTTAGAAAAATCATAGTCTTAAAGATTGGCAAGTATTTTGGATGCCAACTTTCTCTTAAAGCTCAACAACATCACCATGAAGATCTTGAGAACTTTCTTCAATAACTTTGACACTTTATTCAAAGAAGATGACTTTGAGGAGAAAGGTTTAGAAGAAATGGATGTCTTTAACTTTACTTTTGCTTCCCTTGAAGGTTCTTCATATGGAATATCATTTTCTTCTTTTTTAATGACCAATCACTTCCTTTTAGGGGCTTGTGAAGCCTTTTTATACCTAGCCCCTTTCTCACCAAGTAGATATTCATATGAATTAGCTCTAATTGCTTTGGCATTCACAAGACAAGTGAGGTCATGAAAATTTTTGCTTGGAAAGTGGTTTTTAGTGAGTGTCCTTTCAATTTTTAGTGTAATAGAACCCATAAACCTATATATGGCAGTCACATATAAGGGGAGGAGAAATTGAGCCTTGGTTTTAAGTCTCATGTAAGCTAATTAGTCAACAAAGTAGCAACCACTTTGAATAAGCTTGTTCTTAATAAGGCAATACATGAAGGAAAGATCTTTGGAAGACACTTTTTCATTGCCATTACTTCATGCATTTTATGGAAAATGTGATGATGTAATGAAGAAGCCAAATTGGTAGGGTCTTAATGTTTTTGGCTAAAAAAGATTTAAGGTCATATCTTTTCTCAATGGAAATTTCTTTCCAAATATTAGAATAAATGAAGTTAATGGAGGAAAGATTAAAAGGGACAAATTTTTTTATTTGAAAGTTGAAAAGAGAGCAGATTTGAGAGAAGGTAATATAGTATTTTTGGCCAAAGCATTTAAAAACTAATCCATACATACTTGCCTTCAACTTTTCTGTTTTACTTACTTTCATTGTTTATATGAATTATTTCACAATGTCTTCATATTCGAGCTACTCTTAGAAGATGAATTCCACCCATCTCAAATTTGAAAGGAAGGCCTTTATCTCACCCTCAATCCCAATAGTGATGAGAAGAAATTGAGGGTACCTTGTTCCATTAAATATTCTTATTTTTGTTAGCCATGAGTCTTTATTTTTCTTCTTAGGTCACTACTCTCATTAGGTGAAAGGAAGGACTTTATCGTTAATGAGAGGAGGGTTGGGCAATTCTTTTGCCTTTATCTACCCTTAATGATTTCTTTGGTGACATTTATTAAAAGAAGGGGAGAGAAGGAGGAAAGATGGAGAGAAGGTTAGGAGAAGATCACTTTGATGAAAGAGAAAGTGAGAGAAATGAGATAGAGGCATTAAAGAGGGTTTAAATAAGCAAAGAAATGGAGTCAATGGGCAAAAAATGGTTCAAAATTCATTAAATGAAGGAGTTACATCATTTAGAACGTGAATGGTCATTACCTAGCTATTACATATGAGTCACAACCTTGACTTGCAGTCCTGGTTGTGACTTACAAGCCATTTTTTAAAACAAGCTTAAAATGAAATTATTATTAGATGGCCCAAACAAGGTGTGATCAATTCATACAATTGAACATAGAAGAGCTCAAATGAAAATTGGGTTGACTCATCTAACACAACCACCATAATATATCAATCAATTAATTATCAAACATATCAAACAACTTAACAATAAAGAGCAATCAATATGACATACCTATATTGAGATCCATTTTCACCTTAAGTAGTTTCCATCAAGTATCTCAAGTTCTCTCTTAATAAAGTTCATCCTTTCTTCATTAAGGTGTTTAGTGAAAATATCTATAAGTTGGTTATTAGTGTCAATAAATTATAAGACCACATCATCATTTTGCATATGAACTTTAAGAAAATTATGCCTAATGTCAATGTGTTTACTCCTTGAATGTTGGATGGGAATCTTTGAAAGATTTATTACACTTGTGTCGCCACATTTGATGGGAATATGATCAACATCTTTGTCATAATCCTTGAATGGTAATTTCATCTAAAGAACTTGAATGTAACGACAACCTGCCTTTACATATTCCACTTCAACGATGGATAAGGCCATTAAACTTGCTTCTTGTTAAACTAAAAAGCAAAAATTTATCAATAAATTGGCAAGTTTCGAAAGTGCTCTTTTTATCTAGCAAACCACTGACATAATCCATTTTCGAATATCCAAGAAGACTAAAAGATGAATTCATTGGATACCATATCCTAAATGCATGGTGCCATAAAGATATTTTAAAATTCTCTTAACCACATGCAAATGAGATTTTTTAGAACAAGATTGAAATCTAGAACACAAGCAAACACTCTATATAATATCAAGTCTAGAAGTAGTAAGACAGAGGAAAAAACCAATCATACCTCTATACTTCTTATCATTAATAGGCTTACCTGATTAATCTTTTTCAAGCTTTATTGATGTAATCATTAGTGTCTTAGTTACCTTGCATCCATCCATCCCAAACCTTCTGAGTAACTCTTTTGTGTACTTGGCTTGGTTGATAAAGATGCCCTCTTTAGTTTGTTTGATTTAAAGACTAAGGAGAACTTGAGCTCACCCATCATGCTCATCGTAAATTCCCTAATCATATACGTAACAAATTTCTCACAAAGAGATTTATTAGTAGCACCAAATATAATGTCATCAACATAAATTTGGATAATAAGAATGTCCTTATGATGTTTTTTCATAAATAATGTAGTGTTAACCTTGCCTTTTTTAAAATCCTTTTTTCAAAAGGAATGAATTAAACCTTTTAGACTAAGCTCTTAGAGCTTGTTCAAATCATACAAAGCCTTAGTTAGTTTGAAAACGTGATTTGAAAATTCATAAGACTCAAAACTTGAAGGTAAGCTTCCTCTTCAATGAAACCATTTAAAAATGCACTTTTCATATCCATTTGAAAAGTTCAAAATTCACATCGCATGTGAACACTAAAAAAATCCTAATGGCCTTTAATCTTACAATGAAAGCAAAGGTTTCATCATAGTCAATGTCTTCCTCTTGGTCGTAACCTTTTACATCTAATCTAGCTTTGTTTCTAGTGATGAAACCTTACTCATCTAATTTATTCCTAAACACCATTACAACCAATAATTGAATAGGACTAGGAATAAGTTCTCAAACTTTATTTCTCTTAAATTAGTTGAGTTTCTCTTACATAGCAATCACCCAAATCTTATCATCAATAGTCTTGTCAATTAACTTTGGTTCAATTTCAGAAATAAAAGCAAGATTATTATCTAATACATGTAATTGAGCTCTAGTACTTACACCTTTGGATGTTTCACCAATGATTAGCTTCTTTGGGTGATAATTGGAATATCTCCAATCCTTAGGAGTCTTTAAGCTTGGTCCTCCTCTTATGGGGATCAAGCTTGTTTTAACTCATAAGGTGGCTCTTGATCTTCAAGAATAATTATGTTCTCCTTAAATGTTGAGTTGAGCTCTAACTTTTTAAAATCACCTACAAGATCATCAATAAGAGAACCTTTCCTAAGATCAAGTTTACTAGATTCATTAAACAAAACATTCATTGACTCTTCAACCACCATAGACTTCTTGTTGAACACCTTATAAGTTTTACTAATGGTGGAATAACTGAGAAAAATACTTTTATCTGTTTTCGATGCGAATTTTCCAAGATTATCCTTGGTATCTAAAGTGCAGCATTTGCACCTAAAAACTCTAAAGTATGAAAGCTTGGCCTTTCTTCCATTCCATAGCTCACAATAGGTTTTATTTAAAATGAGTCTTTTAAAAACTTTATTTGTAATGTAATAAGAGGTGTTGATGGTTTCAACCAAAAAAGAATTAATAAGACAATACTCATTTAGCATAGTCCTAACCATCTCCATTAATGTTCTATTCTCTCTTTACAACACCATTTTATTGTAGTGTTTTAAGAGTTGAAAATTTATGTGAAATCTCATTCCCTAAGCAATAGTTTTCAAAATATTCATTTTGAAATTCTTTTCCATGGTCACTTCTAATAAAAGAAATGAAGCAGTCTTTTTCATTTTGAATTCTTTTTGCAAATCTTTTAAAAGCATTAAAAGTATCACTTTTATGAGCTAAGAAACAATCCCAAGTAAACATTGAGTAATCATTAACAAACTCAAATGCATAATATTTTCCACTATGGCTAACATTCTTAGTGTGTCTAACTAGGTCTATATGAATGAGTTAAAGAGGCCCAAATGTACTTAAACCATTTTTAGACTTGTAAGAAGCTTGGTGTTGATTTCCAATTTGAGAAGGTCCACGTGTCTTATACTTGGTGAACTTAAGCTTTAAAAGACCTTCCACTAAGCTTATTTTTTTCTTTTTTTTCCTCTCTTTATTTTTCCTTAAATTGCATCCTCATTCTTTTTCCTCTCCTTTTTTGGGTAAAAGTCTCATTCTTTCTCCTCTCTTCTTCTTCTTTTTTTTTTTTCATATAATATGAGAAATCCAAACAGGTTCCTTAAGAACCCATCATGGGTTCCAAGGAAATTATTTAGGTTCACCCAAACTTGTCATGACCACTTTAATTTTTATGCCCTCTCCATCTAATAACTTTCAAACTTTTAAATCGTATCTAATTATATTTCTATCCATTTTAGTCTAATATTTTAGAGTTTTGACTTCATTTTTCTTTTTTGTTAAATCTAAAAATCCAAAATTAAGTTTGTAAGCCATAATTAAGACTAGAAAGATAACATAAAGTTTTAGAGATATCAAATCTTATATAAAAAAAAAAACCCTTGATTTTAATGAATAAACAATTTGACCTTTATCATTAGGTCATTATATCATAGGTTAAAAATTTGGTATCTCTATCTATAAAGCACGTAACCCAAAAAATGTATAAACATAGTGAAAAAAATCATATAAAGCATAAATGAAATTAGATCACCCTTAAACACAAAAATATAATCATAGTGGAAATAACCAAAATATAAAAATTGAGGGTCAACCAAGCTACACTACAATTATTCAATAATGCTAATAATCCTTTCAAAGGTCATTAAGCATTTAGCCTGCCATCCATGCATAAGCTTAAAACTTCTCAAATCATTATAGCAACCTTGATACCTTATACTACCAAATGAAACATGATTCCATAATGATGCCATTTTGACTATGTCAGTAATTATCTACACCTTATATTTTATTTTTCTCTTTTTTTTTCCTTTTGCTTTTTTTTATGCCCTAACTTTTGCCTAAGTAAGCCCTTACAAGTTTTCAACTTGGTAGGCTTACTTTAACTTTTGCTTAGGTCGCCCTTCCAGATTTTCAACTTAGCGAGCTTTCTCTTTCTTTATTTTATTCTTCCTTTTTTATTCTTTTACCTTTAATTTTTACCTAAGCCACCCTTTTGAATTTTCAACATAACTAGTTTGATCTAACTTTTGCTTGGGTTATCATTTCAATTTTTAAACCTAGCAAGATTTCTTTTTCTTTTCTTTTGTCTTTCTTTTTTTAATAAAGGTATTTTTGATCATCTATATGCACACTTATACTATAATTCCACATCTTTCTTCATTTAATAAAAATATAATCATGATGTAACTTAAGGGAAAATAAATAAAATACTTCTTAACCCTTCTAGGTTTTCTAACTGAATATTTTGTAACTCTTTATTTATTCTTTTCCTAATATTTGATTAAGCAGCCCTTTTGGATTTTTTACCAAGTGCCATTTTTTTCTTTTTTTATTTTTCATTTAATTCTTTCTTTTTTGTTCATTTTATAAGGAATAATAATGATAAAGACTTTGATGAATACTTTTTTCTTCAATATGTCTTCCCTTTTTAGGTTCCTTTGGTCATCACTAAAGTTTATCTTTTAAGTCTTCTTATCAAATTTCTTTATAATGCATCTTTGGCCTACCATTTGAAATCACCTCCTAACTATGCTTAGGTGATCATTCTTAGTAACTTCTCCCTCTCTTTAAGCTCATACTTTATTTCTCATCTCTTTTGCCCAAATATAAAATTAGACCATTGACACATGCTTAGACAACAGGGATCACCTTCCTAGCTTCATAAGTCAACACCTAATTTATGTAGATCTTTCTCTATATCTATGTAGATCTTCTCCTAGCCCCTATAAAACTAAAGATAATCCATATAGAAGTTCATTTTGAATTGCATGGCCTTTTCTTCCATATATGTATTATCTCTTCTGCTCTTTCTTCTAAACTAGATTTCCATATATGAAATTTACATAGATCATTGCTCATTCTATATATATGATGCTCTGATTCATGTAGACACAATCTCATCTACATAGATGTGAACCCAGTATACACAAGTACAAGGAACTAATCTCTTGTAGCCTTCTTATTAGTTTATGCATTCTACTTCTCTTTTTTTCTCTTTTCTTTTTTTTTTTTATGTAGTCCTTCATTTCCTATCTCCAATCACATTATCATCTTGAGTTCCTCCTTTTTTTCTCCATTTATACTCAAAGAGGGTTTTTCTAAAGTGCAATAAAATCTTAAGGAAAGCTTCTAAAAGTTCATATCATAAAGTAATAATCTTGTTAATGTTACTTTAAAGAACATTCCATTCCTTATGAAGTTTTTATTTCCATTTTCATTTGCATCATTTTCAATCATTCTTTTATTTTTCCTTTCTCTCACTCTTACCTAGTATTCCATCATACCATCAATCGCATCAATAATTATATGTAAACCAAACAATTAAAAGGCATGAAACTTAAACAAAAGCATGCATTAAAATGACCAAGCTATGCAAATAATTATGACAAAATGTGAAAGTTAGTTTAAAGCAACAACATAGGGAAAGCAAAATAAATTTTGAGCTACTTCTCTAATTAAATCACTAGGGCTTTCTCCTTAAATCTGTCAACCTTGCACTGTCATTGTGTTCATGAATTATTTTATATAATTGCCAATATTGATTGGTTTAATGCCTTAATGCATAATGAAACCAATAATAAAATACGAGTCTTATACCTATGTGGTAAGGGATATTGAAGTAGCCCAAGTTCCATAAATTGTACCAATCCTTTTTTTACATTGATTTTTCCAAGGCTTGAGCTAAAGACCAACCAAGACATGAGAACTTTTTATGTCTTAATCCCTCTAATATGTAGACTAGACCTTAAGCACTAGGGTCTTCTTTTAGTACTTCCTATGATCGTACCTTTATCCTTAGATGAGCTTATCCCTTGATATAGGCATTAAAAGCACTTCCTTTTCAAATTTAATTAAAAGTTGATCTAGTAACATAAACTTCTGCTTAGGTTCATGACCAAAGTGGCTAATATAAGTTGTAAGATCAAGTATCACTCCTGAATCAATGAGGTCCTAAATCTCATAGTGGAGGTGCTAGCAATCATTACTAGATGACCAATGGTTTGGTGAAAATCACAAAAGCTCTATGTAGAGGCTATTTAGGGATCTCTCTTCCATTTTTTAAGGATTAATAAAACTCTTAGCCATAAGATCCTCAATGGCCTTCTCTATCTAAATCTTATATAAGGAACTACCCTTTAATAAATATTTATGGATAATCCTCTAGTTTAATTTTTTTAATTCTTATGAAGAATTAATCTAAAAAGGTAGCTCCCTACTTAGGCTCGGTATTAGGAAGGTCAATTTGGGCTATAAAGCTTGGCAACATCAAGAGGTCAACGAGATCTTACATTTCAAGCCTGAGTCATATATTAATGGCATAGCCAACAATTAAGTGCAAGCTACAATAAGGTTCAAGTACCAAATATTTAAGTGGTAGGTTAGAAATTGGCTTGGGGTCAAGTGGTTCGAGCATCCCTTTCTTCCCTAGTAAAGGGTAGTCCAAAGAAGTATTCTTCTACTTAAGCTCAGAGCTAAAATAGTCCTCTAAGACTCTAATATCAATCACATTCCTAGAATCAATTAAATCTTGGATTGCAAGCTTAAGGCATCTATATTCATTTGTTTGGTAGCCAGCTAGTTGGTGAAAGTCATAAAAGGTCCAAAACTTAAAATTCCTTAGAAATGGATTAGGTAAGAGTTTAGGAGCAAGTGGATAGAATAACCCTCTTCCTTGTAACTCCTCAAACACTTTAGACAAAGGTTGAGCCAAATTGAAAAAGGTTCTAGCTATAATTATATCCCTCTTTTGAGTCTCCTTTCCTCCACTAATCTCAATTCACCTTCCTCTATGTATTTAAACTTTCTACTTTTAAAATTGACTTTTTTTATTCTTGAACTAAACCCTTTTATTAATACTTGCTTAACCTTATTCTTTATATTTTAATCCAAATATTGGTGTACTTCCAATTCTATCTTAGCCTTTGTCATGCTTATGATCTTCTCCTCTAACTCATAAAGTATTTGATTTTCCATCTTAATCAAATCTTATTACGCTCATTGGTGGTTTTACTTTAAAAAATAAAAAAAAAATGAGTAAAATATATGCATAAATCCCAAATAGATACATAAAATAAAACTCACCATCATTTTAACCTTATCACTCCTACACACATAGGCACAAAGGCTCTTTTCCAAAACAATAGGTCAATTCATCTATCAAACTGGGATAAACAAATTCAAGTAAACACTTATGCTCATAAAGCAAAACCAAACTATAACAAATTTTGTATTTATAGAATAGAATCATGCCAAGAATATGTATTTCCATTTTAAAAGAAAAAAGCCATGTTATCTCCCCTTAAATTATTTTTGCTTTTCCTTATTTTTTATTTTCTTTTTCTTTTTCTTTTTTTTTTGTTTTTAAAATAAAATACATATTCAAGGCATGACAACATTCCATAAATCTTAAAGCATTAGGTTTCTTAGTTAGAGGATTTATATTCCTATATGGAATTTAGATAAAGATTATTGAAGAAGATGGCTCTCGCTAATAAAAGGATGGTTGTCGAGTTTCTCTTTTTGATATACATGGAAAGCACAAAATTTGCAAGTTGTAATCACCATACAAGATCTCCTAAGCTCAAACAGAGCTTAGATTTCACTTATATGATAATTCTCAAGTAAATAGTGGATACTTAATACAAGTAGTGAATTTTTCTAATAAATACAAAAACAACTTAAATAATAGGATATGAGAATTAAAAAAATTATAACTTTAACAAGCGGAGTCAACTTCTCTAAAGTTTTCAATGGAGTCGCCACTATTGAAATAGATTTCGTAATTTAATAATTCAATTGGGTTGGTCTTTTTTTACAATTTTCAGTGCACCCATTTAATTTGCGAAAATGATCCAACGCAAAC
Organism: Omphalea diandra; assembly: GCA_949677035.1. Lineage (NCBI taxonomy): Eukaryota > Viridiplantae > Streptophyta > Magnoliopsida > Malpighiales > Euphorbiaceae > Omphalea > Omphalea diandra. The sequence goes on from CATIWR010139764.1 coordinate 22,075, forward strand.
ATTAAGAATACCCTATATTTATTAGATTTAAATTATGATTCACTAAAATTTGTCAAGTGTGCCATTTTAATTTTAGATGTTAATTTTATTTTCAAATAATTGTTCTAAAGTTATAATGTTATTATTTAATATAAGAATAAATAAGGTTACCAAAAGAATAGGGTAACAAAACTAACAACTCCATATAATTTTTTTTTTTAAAAAAAACCTATGAAAAAACTAGATTCCTTTTTCTATGAAAAATATTGTTAGAAAAATAATTTATTGCACAAAAATTAAAGAGTATCTTTTTAATTTCAGGAGTATACTTAAAAGTATTAATTTCCTTTCCATTTATAAAATATAAAAAATTGTTCAGCTATAAAGCTTTATTTTTAACTCTTTATTATTAAACTTATGAAAATATTAACAAATGATATTTATCGTTATTGAAATTTAACTAGTGATATTAATTGCATGCGACTCATTAATTCACATTTTTAGCTCTACCACTAACTAGGAGTAGGCATTCAGTTCAAACTAAATCAAATTAATTAAAATAAAAAAGTAAATTTTAAAAAATATAAATCAAATTAAATTGAATAAATTCATAAACTGAATTGAATGAAATCAATATAAACCTAAAAACTGTATTGAACTGAATTAATTTAGATAAATGGAACTAAATTAATGATATATTTAAATTTAAACAAACCAATTAAATCAATTTAGTTCCATGGATTTTTCGGCTTCCACGGTGCCCACCCCTGCCACTAACTGGGAGTGGCTCTCGTCGTGTGTGAGCCTACCACAGAGCATTTCACAGGCTCAATTAGAGCGATGTAATTTGCAGAACGAATTTCCACCTCAACAAGTGCAAAGTCTCGATCACTTATCTCTTTCGACCACCAAAATCTTAGGCCACTAGGAATGTGAACGTGTTGCATGCTTGGGAATAATTATAATAATATAGTTTGGACTTCCCTGATTGTTTAAATTGATGAAAAACAGAAGTCAACAACAAAAATATAATTGAAATTGGCCAACCCGGGAATTGTTTTCATGTTTTCTTTTTGTTTCTTTTTTATTCTTCTATATTTCAAGCACAAGACAAATGCCCTCATTGGGCATGTGCTACATGTGCCACACACATTCTTTTTCCTCTTGAAATTGAAGATCCTCGAATATGTTCTTCAGATAACGACTTGCATTAAGTTTCCAAAGTTCTTCGTTTATTGCAAGTACAATGTACCGATGATTTTCCAAATTCTGATATGACTAAACTAAGTATGATGATTTGAGAGAATCTATGACAGCCACAGAATACGAATCTTGAACAAAACTTTGAAGCCTAATTACTGCTATGGAGAGAGTGTGCTAACTGTTGCTCATCTTTATCGTTTTCTTTTATCTTTTTCTATTTCTTTCCTTCTCAATTCGTATGACCATAACAAATGAAAGAAAAATGTTCGATCCCCTTTAAAAACTCAAATTTTGAAAAAGCTTAAAAGATTTAAATTAATAATTTTTTCCTTATTAGAAAATAATATTTCGAGAATTCAATTCTTTCTTTTAAAAAATTAATGAAAAATCAAAAAATTAGTAACGATTATATCAATTTAAGATGTATTACAAAAAAAAATTGATTATTAGAGTGAATGAATTCTATTCATTGAAGAGATATATATATATATATATATCTTAATTATATTTTTATTTAGTAATAATAAATTATTTTCTTATTCATTATTAAGATTTTGTTGCCATTGTTTATGACAAATATATTATTTAACTTTTTCAATAAATCATCATTAAATTCATAATTAACGCTAAATGTATATATTATAGAAAATTTTAATTTGAAATTTTAAAAATGCTTAATGAATAATTATACATTATTTATTTTTAAAATTTAAAATATAAAAATATATTTGTTTATTCATATATCTAAATTATATATCTATATATATAATAATAATAATAATTTTATCAAACACATCAAATCAATTACTAACAATTAATAATTAGTAATCAACTATCCAATTAAATCAATCCTCCCTCAAGTTCAAAATATGGTCTTAATTGACCGATATCCTCAGTTTTGGGTAACTTTGCTGCTCTATACATTATGCACCTAAAAAAAATTGCGCACTTCATCTATCATGTGGCCTGACATGGCCAATGTTATGAATTCCCAATTGACCTGCACCATAGAGACAATTAAACTAGTAGGTACTTCACAAACAAGCAACTGAGTCATTTAAAAATAAATAAACTCGTAGTTGACGTTTGAGTTTTTGACCTCCCATTTAAAAAAAAAAAAAAACAGAGAGAGAGCAAGAATCATCCATTACCTTTAGATTTTTTTTAAATATATATATATATATATATATATATATATATATATATATAAGCAATAAAGGTATAATGAGTTATCAAACTACCAGATATAAAAACAAATTAAAATACATTAATAATATTAAAAAAAATTAAAACGGTTAGTCAAAGCTTTCGTTATTAACTTAAAAATGACATTACAAAGATTGATATGCCTAAAATCTCCAGCATGACGTAGATTAGAAATTTTGAGAATTAACATAATCAAAGTATAATTTAAGGAAATAGAGATATGTTGTATGAAAACTTCTGTTGGATCATATTTCCACGTTTCGAACATATCTTCGTGTTTTGAAAGTTTTATATTTTTTTCATTTTTTCATCTATATTTTACAAAATGTCATTTTTCTAAAAGGTGTTTTCCATTTTCCTTTTCTGTTTCCATGCTACATAGGATATTATTATTCAGCACACTAAAGAACTAAGAAAGAGCATCCTCTTTTATAACATTTTAAAAACTAAGATAAAAGAAAATAGGCAAATAGCCAGAATCAGATGCTTTGTTAGGATGCATTTACCTTAAAGCAGTTAGCACCTCTTCATTTGTGAAAGGTTCCAAGAGAATGGCTTATGCCGTCCCCAAGAACTATAGAGAGAAGGTAAACGGGATTACGATAATTTTTGCAGAAGGCAAAGAAGAAAACTTTACAAAAGAAAGAGAGATACAAACATATTTTTAGTGGTTTAGCCTAATCTTAACCTATGTCCTCCTCTAATATTTGTTAGAGAGTTTCATAACATGCTTGTTGTTAGTAGTAAAAAAAAAAAAAAAAAACACTAGGAGGGTGTTTAGTTGCCGAAATTTGACATTTCTATTTGAAATCATTTTGCTAGAAAAGTAAATTTTTAGGAAAATAATTATAGGAATATAAAATTTTTATGTTTGATTGAATATAAGATTTTTCTGAAAATTCAAAATTAATGTGTTAGTTTGTACCTATAAAAGTTGAAAAATATTTAAATTACTATTATTTCCCTAATGTACTTATATATTTATTTAATTCTTTTTTGCTCACGAAAACTTAGTGTACGCTCCCAAAAAGATTAATTATTTGTCAAATAAGTTTTTAATATCCATAGAGATAGTAAAGCATGTTGCAGTCAATAGACGACAACTAAACCAAAGCAGAAGATGCATAAAGAACAAACAAAGACAGAAGCAAGCACAAAGATAAAATTAGAACTGCAACATGGGCAGTGGCACCTAGCTCCACGTCGGGTCAGTGGCACCCTCATTATAATAAGCCACACCAGACTTCCATTATCATGTATGCTCTAATAATTAAATAAATAATCTTGATAATCAATTCAATATAAAATATATATAGTCTTAAAATTTTTAAATATTTCTAATAAAAAAATTATATAGATCACCTTATTAGAAATATATTTCTAATTGAATAAAAAATAAAAATATCATCTTAATTAAACTCACGGTTGAATTTTTAAATATTTCTTATAAATTTTTATTTGAATAGTTTAAAATTTAATTATTTAAAATATAAATTTGATTTTTTTAAAAGAAGATTGAGAGAAAGTTTTTTTTTAAAAAAATAGGGATTGAGAGATTTTGTTAATTATAATTTTAAATTTTAAATTTAAATATAAAATTAAAATTCATTAAACAAAAGTACATAATAAATTTAATTAAGTAAAAATAAGATTAAATTGAATAAAAATAAAACTAGTATATTAATCAAGCCCTAAATTTAATTTTAGATTTAATTGAACTAATTGAAAAAGTATATGAGTCAACTAAGTCTAAATGTATTTTACTAAAGTATAATTAAAACTAATTTGTCAAATTACAATGTAATTGACTCAATTAGAAGTTTTGGATACAATTTAAAATCACATAAATGTTTGAATTTTTAAGTAATTAAGTTCAATTTTTACTATATTTTTTAAAATATATGTAAAAAAAATTTATCATAATTTTATTTATTTATTATAATAATTTAATTATTATCACTATAAACTCACATATTAAGACAAATCTAATTTTGTCACACAAATTTTTATCATAATACTTAAAATTTTTTTATAATAAATGATTTTTTATCATTGAATATTATATGTTTGTTTGTAAATTAATATAAATTATGATATATGACTTAAATATAATTTTATATGGAATTAATTCAATTGTTTTCATTATATAAAGTCATTTGTTTAGAAAAATAAATTATATTTAATTTATTAAGTATTTAAATTAAAATAAAAAAATTTAATTAAGTTTCATTTTATATAAAATCTATTTTGCTAAAAATAATTTTTTAAGAAAAAATTATTATTTCTCTCTTAAGAAATTATGAGAAATATTGCATAAATGACAAAAAAAAAAATTCAAATTGACATTTTAAAATTGAATAACAAATAACTTGGCCAGAAATATCAATTTTAATAGCAAATCTGAACCCAATCCAAATCCAACTCGAAATTCTTTTTGCATGCACGACCCAATAGGTGACCTAAACCTATTTGAAACCCAAGCCACCCAAACCCAACCCAACCCAAAAATGATCCAATCCAAAACAAGCCGACCCTAAAACGATCCAACTCGAAATAATTTGACCCATTTGCCACATCTAAATGTATATGATTGTTGGCTCTTGTGCATCAAGAAGAGGGTTGAATGATTTAAAATTTTAGAAGGAAGGTAGGTTATTTACGGTTTAAAAGAATAATAGAATACACAAGGATTTATAGTGGTTTGGATATTAACCAACGCTACATCCGTTCCCCAATTCTTTCAATTGGATGTTCCACTAATGTCCAATGATGTGTTCATGTTTACACCTAACTTTACAACTTATGTTTTGCAAAGGCTCACACACAACCTAACATGTGTTTCCCAAGGCTAACACTCAAACCTATACAAGAGTTTTCTATTGTTTCACTCTCAAACCCAATCCCAAAAGATGTTTAAAGCTCACACCAAACTTCTTACAACTAAATAACAAAGAAAGTAATTAAAAGAGAGAAGATTGAGAAACAAATTTGTAAGAGTTTTGCCTTAGTAAATGTTATTCTCTTTCATTTATGTTCATTTAGTATAGTACTTATAGGTTATACCCATCAAAGAGACGTTAGACAAAACTATTTGATAATCTATAAATTTGTTCGCAAAATCCAGCATTTAATACTTATTAGACACATGTAGCAATCAAGATGTCCATTTCACAGTCGCGACTCATATTTCACTCTGGAATTTTCCATGTCACAGTCAAGATCTTTATTTGTGTCTAACGGCTAGTACACGTGGCAGCATGAGATCGAATCTTCAACAAAGTATTTGTTGGAACCTTATTTTGTGCTTTGATGATCTCAATCGCGATGGATGGGTAGTCGCAACAATGGTAGCGATTGAGACTCATGGAACGTGAATTAGACTACTAATTTTGGAAGATGCATTGTCGTCACCACAATATTATCGCAATTGTTACATTCAAATAGACAAATGTCTTCATAACCAAATGGCAGTCTTTGGTTGATTAACAAGGAAGCATCAATAGAGGTTTGAGTGTTGTGGTTGAGACTTTACCACAATAGCCTATTGCGAAACCAACTGCCAAAAAATTCTCCACGTTTTGCCATCATCGCAATCAAGATTAATCAGTAGCGGTCGCAACTTGCCAACTAAATTGATATTCTTTTCCATTCAACTTTCAATAATAATCTAACTCAATTTTTGTCATAACAACACTTAGATAAGATGATTAGTACCTTCAAATCTATATTGTCAAGATCAAAAGAGAGTTTTGATATAGGTTTGACTAATCTAGTCCAACAATCTTTGCCTTTTTTATTTTGACAACCTAGATTGAATAAAGAATGAATAAATGTATTCTTAAGTGTGTGATTCTATGGAGAAGATAGAGAAATATTCTTTTGATGCATCTATAAAGATTGATGATACTTAAAAAGTGTAAAGTAAAATGCTTTACTAAAATAATTATAGTTGAAATACTCGAATGCAAATGCTCCCCTTTAATTTATATTCCAAGTAATTGTAATTATACTTGTACTCCCTCTCTCCCTCAACCAAGTAATGTTCTACTCCTTTTTATCAAGATCAAAAAGAGAGGGAAGGTTAAGAGGAAAAACATAAGATCAACTGCAATGATAATAACATTACCAATGATAGTGGTAATCAATTGAGAATTAGTGTAACATAAAAGAGTACTTTTAATAAAGAAACATCTTTCAACAAAACAAACTTGCATTAACAAAAAAAAGTTACATAAAACAAGTCAAACATATAAATATGTTTCACACATTTAGGCCAAAAAAAATAAACAAAAATAGAATATGAAAACAAGTCAAAATGAAGATAACTAAAATGCAGGAGAGGAGTCACTATTATCCACTTCAAGCTCTTTAGTATCACCTCATTCTTTTTTATCACCTCATTCTTATTCTTCACCTCGTCTTTGGACTTCATCTCCTTCTTTTTCATATTCACCCTCTTCCTCTTAAGTGTCTTCCCACTCATGAAAATCAGGAAGATGGTATGGGGTAACACCTATTTTGTCTTGAAGATAAACCAAGTCACTATGAATGTGAAAAAGAAGAAAGAATCTCTTTTTGAGCATTCTTATCACCTGTCAAGCATTTGGTTGATGGAAGAAAGTGAAATTTTAGAAGAAGACTTTGAAGTTGAACTCTTGGCTTTCTTTTTCCCTTGATGTCTTGAGTGGGTTCGACTTGAAGTGCACTCCCCTCACCTTTCAAGATCAAGTCTCTTCCTTTTGGATGCATGAGATACCTCTTGAATCTTTACTCCTTTGCCCCAAGCAGAAAATCATACACTGGTTTAATTGCTTTGGCATTAAGTAAGTAGGTGAGGTCAAAAAAGTTTTTACTTGGATCATAGGAAGGGGTGAGTGTAATAAGGGATTCTTCAATTTAAGGGGTTAAAGCCCTTACTTCCCTATAAACTGCAGTCACATGAGAAGAAAAGAGAAATTGGGACTTGTTTGGCCTACTCATGTATGCCAATTGGTCAATGAAAAGCCTACCAGTTTAGATAGGGATTTTGTTGATTAGGTAATAGAGAAGGGTTAGGTCCTTTTGGGACACTTTCTCATTGTGATCGCCTATTGCATTAAGGAACAAAGGTGATGACCCTATGAAGAATCCAATGAGATAAGTTCTTGATGTTTTTGTCTAAGGATTTTTTGGGATCATGCCTGAAATTTCTTTGCAAAAATTAGTGTAAATGAAGTTAATGGAAGAAAGATTAAAAGGATTTTGGTCATTTAAAGAAAGTTTTAAGAGAGAACAAAATTAAGGGTAAGAAATGGAGTACTCTTTGCTAAAACCTTTAAACATCAAACCAAACATACCTAGTTCAAAGGTAACATCCTTGTGAATTCGCATGGTGCACATGAATTCTCTTACAACCACTTCATATCCAGGTTCATTGTGATAAATTATACCAATGCAACCAAAGTCACATAGAAATTTTTGAATTTCTTCATCAATGCGAAGAGTAATAAATCACATTTTTCTTATTTGCCTCATAGTGGTCCTTTTCTTCCTTGGTGATGTCTTTCATCTTATGTAGAGGAAGTGTGGATCTTAAAAGAGGAGAGGAGGTTTAGGTTATGCCTTTCCTTTCTTTGACCTTGTGAACCATTTAGGACCCATGAAAGATGATGAAGTAGAGTAAAGAAAGGATGAAGATAGAAAATGAAGAGAAATATGAAAATTTTAGGGTTAGAAGTGAGAGAATATTTCTAAAGTGGCGAAAGGGATGCAATAATGGTTTAACTAGGCAAGAGATGGGCATGAAGAGGTAAAAAAATGGTTTAAAATGCAATAAAATGATGAAATTGCACCGTTTGAGGCTCATAATAGTTATTACCCAATGGTTACAGGAGGTCACGATCACTGCACACATGTTGCGACTGCTACATCCAAAAATGTGAGTAACGACTATAAAACCCTCATTAAAGAACAAAGTAATGATCAATAATTTTGAAATTTGAAAGATGTCCCAATGGATCATAATTGCGACCTGAGAGTTTTCAAAAAACAAAATTGCCTTGTGAGTAGCGATTGCGACACGATGTCTCGATCGTGACTCTGAGAGCCTTTTTTAAAAACATTAAAAATTTATTTTAAATCATTTGGCCTTAACTTTGTATGATCAAGTAAATGTTATGATGATTAATTCAAGCAATTTGGCATTGAAAAGCACACTTGCACTATGAATGAATACATCCACAACTCTCAACGTAACAAGTAATCAATCAATTATACAAAATAATCAATTAACAAGTAAAGCAAGCTGCATAAGGTGAGATCAATTTTCACCCTAAAGAGCTTCCATCTAGCATTCCTAATTTACTCTTGATGAAGTTCATTCTTTATTCATTAAGGGGTTTAGTGAAAAAATATCTGCAAGTTGGTGATTGGTGTTAATAACTCATGCACCACATTACCACTTTAGATATGATCTCTAAGAAAATGATGTCTAATATCAATATGTTTACTTCTTGAATGTTGGATGGGATTCCTAAAGAGATTTATTACACCTATGTTGTCACATTTGATGGAAATGTGATCAACATCCTTGTCATAATCCTTGAGTTATTATTTCATCCATAGAACTTGAGTGCAACAATAACCTAACGCCATATGTTTCATTTCGGTGGTGGACAAGGCAATCAAAACTTACTTTTTGTTAAACCAATAAACTAAATATTCACCTACAAATTGACAAGTTCTAAAAGTGCTCTACCTATCCATTAAACTACTGGTATAATTCGCATCTGAATAGCTAAAAAGACTAAATGATGAGTTTTTAGGATACCAAAGTCCTCAATGTAATGTGTCATGCAAATACTTAAGAATTATTTTAATAGAATTCAAATGAGATTCCTTAGGGCAAGATTGAAATCTAATTTTCATATAAGTAAATACTAAACATAATATTGAGTCTACAAGCAGTAAGGCAGAGAAGAGAGCCAATCATTCCTTTATACTTCTTTTCATCACTAGGCTTACCTAATTCATCCTTGTCTAGTTTGATAATTATACTCATTGGGGCCTTTGCTACCTTGCTTCCATCCATGCCAAACCTTTTGAGCAGATCTTTTGTTTACTTAGCTTGGTTGATGAAGATGCTCTCTTTGGTTTACTTGGTTTAAAGGCCGAGGAAGAACTTGAGCTTACCTATCATGCTCATCTCAAACTCCCTTATCATACACTTAGCAAATTCCTTACAAAGAGATTTATTAGTAGCACCAAATATAACATCATCAACATATATTTGCATATTGAGTGTATCCTTGTTGTGTATTTTCACATAAAGTTATGTCAACCTTGCATTTTTCAAAATCCTTTTGTAAAAGAAATAAACTAAGCCTTTCATACTAAGCTCTTAAAGCTTGTTTCAAACCATATAAGGCTTTAGTTAGTTTAAAAACATGATTTGGAAAAACATGAGACTCAAAACCCAAAAGTTATTCAACATAAACTTTCTCTTTAATGAAACCATTCCAAAATGTACTATACACATCCATTTGGAAAAGATTAAAGTTCATATGGCATGCAAATCCTAAAAAGAATCCTAATTGTCTTTAATCTTACTACAGGGGTAAAGGTTTCATCATAATCAATGTCTTCCTCTTAGTTGTAACTCTTAGCAACCAATATAGCTTTGTTTATTGTAATGAAACCTTGTTCATCTAACTTATTCCTAAACACCCATTTGCAACATACAATCGCATGTTTCTTAGGCCTAGGAACAAGTTCCCAAACATTGTTTGTCTCAAATTGATTGAGTTTTTCTTATTTAGTAATCACCTAACTTTCATCATTAAGAGCCTTATCAATTGATTTTGGCTCAATTTGAGAAACAAAAGTAAGATTATCATTTAAAGCATGTAATTGAGCTCTAGTACTTACTCCTTTTGATGTCTTATTAATGATAAAATCTTTTGGGTGATTCTTTGAGTATCTCTAATCCTTGAGGAGTCTTTCATCTTAGTTTTCCTCTTGTTGTTTTTGGTCTTCACTTTTTTTTGCGGTGGTTCATTATCCATAAGTTCAATCACATTCTCCTTACGAGTAAGATCAAGTTTTAACTTTTTAAATTCACCTACAAAATTGTCAATAGAAAGACCTTTCCTAAGATCAAGTTTGCTAGAGTCATCAAAAATAACATTCATAGACTATTCAACTACCGTAGTCTTTTTGTTAAACATTATATAGGCTTTGCTAGTGGTGGAATTGCTAAGAAAGATACTTTCATCAGTTTTTGAGGCAAATTTTTCAAGGTTGTCCTTTGTATTAAGTATGTAGCATTTATATCCAAATACTCTAAGATATGAAAGTTTGGGTTTTCTACCATTTCAAAGCTTATAAGAAGTTTTTTTAGAATGAGTCTTTTGAAAACACAATTAGCAATATAATATAAAGTATTAATGGCTTCAGCCCAAAAGTAATTTGGCAAAGAATACTAATTAAATATAGTTCTAGCCATCTCTACCAATGTTCTATTTTTCCTCTCTATAACACCATTTTATTATGGTGTTATAGGTGTTGAAAAGTTATGAGAAATCCCACAAATTGTAAGAAATCTCATTCTCCAAACATAAATTTTCAAAAGATTCATTTTGAAATTCTTTTTCATGGTCACTCCTAATAGAAGAAATGAAGTAACCTTTTTCATTTTACACTCTTTTAGCAAAACTTTTGAAAGCATCAAAAGTATCACTCTTATGAGCAAAGAAGGATACCCAAGTAAATCCAGAGTATTCATCAATTAGGATAAATGAATAATGTTTTCCATCAAGACTAGCATTCATAGTAGGTCCATTAAGTCTATATGAATGAATTGAAGAGCCCTGGAGCTACTTACAATATTTGTTTCCTTATAGGATGCTTGGTGTTGGTTCCTCATTTGACAAGGTCCACATGTCTTATCCTTGCTCAATTTGAGCTTTGGAAGACCCTCTACTAACTCTCCTTTTGACAAGCTTTATAGAAGTTCCATGCTAGCATGTCCAAGTCTTCTATGCCAAAGCCAAGACTCATTGCTAATAGAAATAAAACACTTAAAGGATTGGTTAGCCAAATTGTATAAGTCAATTAAGTAGGTATTGCCTTTCCTTTCACCTTTAAAGGCTACCTTTTTATCCATCAAGGTCGTCACCTAATATTCTCTAGGGTCAAAGGTGACTTTATTTCCTTTGTCACATAATTAACTTACACTCAATAGATTATGTTTCAATCCCTCAACTAAAAGAACATTATCAATGAGAGAGCAACCTTTCTTACTAATAATTCCAATGCCAATTACCTTACCTTTGGCATTATTTCTAAATGTGATATTACCACCATCTTTTTCTTTAATGGAAGTGAATAGCTTTCTATTTCTAGTCATATGCTTTGAGCATCCACTATCCACATGTCAATCATCATCTTCTTTGGTGGTTTCCAAGCATTCATACAAAAGAAAAACATTTCAACTTTGTTTAGGTACCCAAGCATATTTAGGTCCTTAGGGGTTAAGCTTGGAAGAGTCCTATAATTTGAGGTGTGCCTTTATAATGTAACAAAAGATATTTAGATGGCCATAGTTCATGCAATAGTAATATTGGAGTTTAGACTTGTAAGTCTTCCTCCTATGCACAACCTTAGTATGAGTAGGGGACTTTCTCATATTATGGTTGTGTGAATGCATACAAGTGCATGAGTGAGGGGCATAAGAGAAGTTTTTATATGTATATGTTTAAGCATATCTCTTTAAGTACGTGTATGCATAATTTTCTTTATGAGGCTTAGCTTTTAAGCCTTGAAGGAGCCTTCCCTTTGCCCTTAGGCTTATGAGGCTCAATGCTTGGAGCACTCCTCTTCCAAACAACCTCAATGCTAGAAGTTTGAGGTATAGAAGCTCTAATGAAAGTAAAAGGAGAAGATGTAGATGAGGAAGCTCCATTAAAGCATAAACCATATCTCACTAAAAGTGGTCTTTGAGATACAATGAGAGTATTTGAGGCTTTATTCCCTTTGTGATATCTCAAGATGGAATTTTTTCCTTCCCTTTGTGAAATGTTGAGTTGGAATTTCTAAGTTCAATAACTTTACCTTTTAAGGTGTCATTTTCTTTTCTTAGAGAATTAAGATAGGATGAAGATTTAGAAATATTTTCTAAAGATTTTTTGAGTTTTTCATTAAAAGTCCTTAAGTCACTTAAAAGATCATTTAAGTTTTTAAATTCATCCTCAAGTTTTGAACTCTTTTCTTATAAGTTTTCATTTAAGATTTGTATTTATCACATCTCAAGATTAGAGCTTTAAGAAACTCATCATCCACATCATCTAAATGTTCATAATCATGAAAAGAATGTAAAGAAGTATTTACCTCATTTGAATAGCCTTTTTGTGCCATAAAGCATAGGTTGACAACTTTTTTATCTTTTTCTTCCTCACTATAACTATCATCCCAACTAGCCTTAAAGTTTTTTTTTTCTTTTTCTTATCTGACTTTTTCTTTTTCTTCAATTTAGGGCATTCAAATTTGATGTGTCCTTGCTTTCCACACTCAAAGCAAGTCACATCATTCTTTTTTTCTTTGAAATTCAGGGATGTTCTTTTGACGTTTCTTTTATCTTTCCTTCTCCTTATGATTCTTGAAAGCATTGCTAGCTCTTCTTCCTCCTTCTTATTCTCATCAATATCATTAGACACAACTTCAATCTCCTTTTCTTTGCTTGAAGATTTGAGAGCAAGAGAATTTTTTTCTATGTTTCATTTTTGTCCCCTTACCCCCTCATTTTCTTCATCTCCCCATCCTTTTTTAAAGGTAGCTCATGAGTAAGTAGCTAGCCTATAAGCATATCCATTTGTACCTTTTTCAATTTTTGGATTGGATTCTTGTATGCTACAAATCCTAGCATCAAATTTCTCAAAAGGAAGATATTTGAGAATTTTAGTGTTTACCTTATTATTAGTGAGAATTCTCCCAAACTTCTTCATGTTTGTGACAATGAAGAGGAGTTTATTTATGATGTTGGTCATGCTTTCATTTTCTTTCATCATGAAGAGCTCTCATGTTATCATATACATCTCCAACCTGCTTGATTTCATAAGTGTAGTGCCTTCATCATCATTCTCCAATGCCTTCCATATCCCATAGGTGGCTAGGCAAAGTTGCACTCTACCTATCTCCTCTCTTGATAGGGAGCTAAAGAGAAAGACCATTGATCTTTGATTCTTGCCATTTGGCTTTCTATGCCCTTCCACCCATTCTTTTCTTGGAATTAGTTCTTCACTATCATCTACCACTTTGGTTATAGGCATCCATTCTTTTGCCACAATGTCCCACAAATCTACCACATCACTACCAACGTATATTACCATTCTATACTTATAATGAGTATAGTCAGTTCCTTCAAAGTAAGACTTGAGGTGACTCTAGATTCCTTCGTATGCCATGATCTTTTCTCACTCAATTAAGGTTTTATTTGAGACTAATCTCTGATACCACTTGTTGGCCCTTGTACACTAAAAATGGGGTGTTGAATTGATTAGTAATTTAAAATTTTAGAGGAAAGGTAAGTTATTAACAATTTAGAAGAAGAATATAAGATACAAGGAAGTGTAGTAGTTCAGGTATTAACCAACCTTACATCTACTCTCCAATTCTTCAATTAAGTGTTCCACTAATGTCAAATAGTGTTTTCAAGCTTACACCTAACTTTACAATTTATGTTTTGTAAAGGCTTACACACAATCTAACAAGTGATTCCCAAGGCTAACACTCAAACCTATACAAGAGTTTTCTATTGGCTTACTCTCAAACCTAATCCCAAATGGTGTTTAAAGCTCACTTCAAATTTCTTACAACTTAATAACAAAGAGAGTAATTAGGAGAGAGAAGATTGAGAAACAAATTTACAAGTGTTTTGCCTTAGTAAATATTATTCTCTTTCATTTATGTCCATTTGGCGGAGTATTTATAGGTTATACCCATCAAAGAGGCGTTATAGACAAAACCATCTCATAATCTACAAAGTTAGTGGCAAAATTCAACATTTAATGCTTGTCAGACATAGGTTGTGATTAAGATGTCCATTTCACGGTCGCGACTCATGTTTTGCTCTGGAATTTGCCATGTCGTGGTCGAGATCTTTATCTGTGTCTAACTGCTAGTACACGTAGCAGCATAAGATTGGATCTTCAATAAAGTATCCATTAGAACCTCATTTGTGCTTTAATGATCTTGGTCGCAGTGGATTAGTCGCAGTCGCAATAATGGCAGTGGTTGAGACTCATGGAATGCAAACTTGGACTATTAGTTTTGGAAGATGTGTTGAGGTCACCACAATATTGTCACGATCGTGACATTCAAATTGACAAACAACTTCATGACTACATGGCAGTCTTTGGTTGATCAACAGAGGAGTATCAATGGAGATTTGAATGTTGCGGTCGAGACTTTACTATGATAGCCTACCACAAAATCGACTGCTAAAAAATTCTCCAAGCTTTGCCATCATTACGGTCGAGACTAATCAGTAATGGTCGCAACTTGCCTACTAACTTTAGTATTCTTCTCCATTCAACTTCTAATGATAATTTAACTCAATTTCTTTCATCCAACAATTAGATAAGATTATTAGTACCTTCAAATATATGTTGTCAAGATCAAAAGAGAGTTTTGACACAGGTTTGACCAACCTAGTCTAACAATGATAAATAAAAATTATACATTACTATTAAATGGCATTTACCTTTACCCATTCATCAAATATATCTCTATCGACCATTACACATTTATCTTTATCATTCCAACCAAAGCCACTACAATTAGGACCGAGCATTTTCATAATGGCAAAATATTATTTCTTCAATGTCTTCACCTTTGACTTAACATGTGGTGAAGCTTTGAGTCCACAGACTGTTAATCTCTCACTCAATTTTTTGTTTTTTTCATTTGCCTAGAATACCCAAGTTTGAATTTAGGACTATATAGTCTTTCCATTCATCCTTCATTTCCACCAAACAATTAACAAGCATAGCATCTTCTTCTTTAGTCCATCGATGATAGCTAGCTTTTCTTATTTTGGTCTTATTTTTAGTTGCATTTTTAGATGTTTCTATCATTCCTAATAATTAAATAAATGATCATTCCAAGTGTAATAGTAATTAAAAAATAAATAAACAATGATAATGTAATAAATTTAAATGGATATAATATTCATAAAGTATAATAATAAAAACATTAAAAAAAAAACAAATCAAACATGTTCACCATAAAAAAAAACATAAATTGTAGTTTAGCAATCACGTGGAAAGATTAAAAAGAAAAATTTATTAACTCGTCTTATCTAAGAACCTATTATAACCATCCAACTATTAAACATGTCTTGTGCCAAGTTATCCCTTTATAGACCCTAAGTATTAGTTGCTTGTAACTGTGTAATTCTAATACCAATTTGATTGATGTTATTTCTAATTCATTGAAGTCCTTATTAACCTGAGATTCTATAGAATCATTAGACATTTCTCTTCTTATGTAGTTATGGAGAAGACAACAAGTGATAATAATTTCACATTTAGTTTTCATTGGATAATATAATTTATCTACTAATATCTTCCATCTAGCTTTAAGGATGTTGAAACACCTCTCTATTATATTTCTAGCTTATGAATGTTTCATATTAAAGAATTCATGTGGTGTAGTAGGTTGATTCTCATGCCTCCACTCATTAAGGTGATACCGCTTCCCTTTATAAGGTGCTAAGAAACTTTCACCATTTGTATCTCCAACATCACAAAGGTAATAATAACCTATACAAAGGTAATTGTATTTGATTAAATTTTATAATATAATCTAATTATTGAAATATATAAAATAACTAATATCATCATAATGTTATTACTTTGGGGGTACTTTTAATCCATTTCTCCTTGAAAATGGCTTCTCTTAAAATTCAAGAATCTTGTGTTAAACCTTCCTAAATGGCTTCTCTTAAAATTCAAGAATCTTGTGTTAAACCTTCCTAAATAGGCAAAGTATAAACAAATTACATGTGTTGTGTACAAACACCTAAGACATTTGTAGCTATATGACCCTTTCTTGATCTATACCTAGATTTGTCAGTTTCTTTTCATAATGACCTTTATGGAGGTTTCGTCTAAAGTGCCCACGAAATTCTACAAGTAATGATTTGAAAAATGAGTATTTTAGGTATTATAAACTTGTAAGTTAATTAAAAAAAAAAAAAAAACTATAGAGTACCTTAAACCATTTCCAATGAGTGTCAGTTAAATTCTAAGGCACTGATACTAAAGTGACTAGTAACTTGTCTTGAAGATGCAAAACAACATTAAGCACATAATTGAAATACCTATCAATTGTCTCTCCTGATCTTTTGCGTTGTCATCGTATAATTTCAATCTTTTCATTATGGGCAAGCATGACGAAAAATAATGCAACCATCTCCTTTATACCCATAATTTTGTTTTCTTTTAATTTACCATTTGTGACTAACAAATGGCATAACTTGTGAAAAGCTCTCCTATCCATACGTATGTTCTCGATACACTTATCATCACTATAGAATATCATCTCTTTTAAGTTCATTGTTCTAATCCGATGCCTTACTAATGCTTCTCCATATTCAATAACTTCTTTCAATATCCTCCTTAACTAATAATATTTACACACCAAATAGTAGTGCATAATAAATTTCTAAGATTTGTAAAGCCATCACTACAAATTATTGAACAATCAATGTTAAGTAAAATATATGATAATAATATCAATTATTGATAAAAACTAACGTCTATTGAAATTAAATAATAAATAATAATCGTCATTAAGTTTAATATAAAATAAAATATTATGTTGTCCACTAAACTTTAAATGTCATAGTTTGATGAATATATATATATATATATATATATATATATATATATATATATATATATATATATATATATAATCACTTTAAAATCCTACCGATAGTACTATTCTGTTAGTCTGTTATTCAGGTTGTGGTGAGATAATTCTGTTAAATTATTAAATGCATGTAACAAATTCAATGAACCCCCAACTTTATAGCCTACCGACTACATTAACTTTAATTGGCTGCAAAGGAGAACAATGTATACAAATTATCCCAGATGCGCCACATAAGCTTGAGAACAAGTAGCTTTATTGCCCAAAACATAGCCACAGCAATATTAAGTTTGTCGCTACTGTTATAACATTATATAATAATATATAACCAAAACTATACCATAAGTTAGAGGGAACAAAAATCATTATTCTAGCCATTTCATTAAAAATTCGTCCTTTTCTCTTACAAATTTTATCATCGATGCCTGCATCATGCACACAAGAATTTATCCTTTGAAAAACTATAAGACAATTTTGATTACATCATGCGCGCCAGTGAAACAAAAAGATACAAAATAAGAAAAATAATCGAAACAAAAGAAATAAAGGAGCCTGTAATTTGCTTTACATCATGTACCACGACAAATATAAATTACACCATGCACACAAGTGCAACAAAAGAAATAAAAGATGAAAAGAAACAACATACCTCATAAGTTTTCTATGTATTTGCTTTATTTGTTGTGTAGCTTAATTTTAATACTGGTTGTGTTAAAGCAAATATATAGTTTTATTTTAGTAAATAAAATCACATATAAAGTTATATATATCTATATATTATATTAATTAAGGATGTAATTATTAATGTATAATTATATAATTTATAATAGATATGAAAAAGTAATTTTTCTATTCCTTGAGGTGGGAAAGTATTTTTTTTTTTTTATGTAAATGGAAAAGTAAAGGTATGACCCACATGATGAGGAATTTAACTTTCATGGAAATGTAATATTTATGCGCAAACTAAACACTAAAATCTAACATTCCTGAGCTACTTTTATTTAACAATCCAACAACCAAACGCCCTCTAAATTTTTATTGTCACCAATAAACATTTATAACACCAACAAACATGTTATTAAACCTTCACCCTGAAGGTCTTGTGTACTTTATACACCCTCTCTTAGACCATTACACTTGTGCCTTGGCACTAGCTTTCACCCTTTTTGAGGCATTTTTAAGGTTTTTACTTTAACGACTAGGAGTCTTTGAATGTGTTGCTCTCACAAATATAGTTTTAAGATGGCATAAAAGTTAAGAAAGTAAAGGTGGAAAATGATGCATTATACCATAATCTATACTTGATAGAAGGACTCCTTTGAGCTTTAAAGAGAGAGTGTAGTTTCTCTTTCCCTATAGAGAATTTTGAAAGCTTTTGTTTTCACTCCTTAATGATTCAATGTCTTTAGAGAGGGCTTCAAGATTCTTTAATGAATCTTTCAAGGATTTGTTATCCTTTTATAATATAGAAAAGAACAATTTGAGGGAATCATAGCTTTTAGTGAGCTTGATAATAATGCCATATAGTCACTCTCTAAAGTAAGGGTTAAAAGGATTTATTTCATACTCACCATCACTTTTACTTCAATAATATGATCACTTGAAGATGTTTGATTATCTTCTTCTATAGCCTTGAAGCATAAGTTTGCCACATTCTTATCATCATATGAGTTATTTATTTCAGATGCACTTGTATCATCCAAAGTAACTCAAAGAACTTCTTTTCCTTTCTTCATGTGATGCTTCTTAATGGAGTGCTTATGTTTTTTCTATTAAGGACAATCTATTTAAGGTGTCCCTTTTCATTGTATCCATAATAGAAGACTAAACCTCTTGAGGATTTTTTCTCATATAGCCTTTTCCCATCTTTCCTTTTTGTTGACAAAAAATTTGTTGACTTGATTTAAGATGAATGCTAGTTAGTCATCTTCACTGCCATTATCAATTTCATTAGAATAGGTTAGTGAAGAAATAAAAGTGCTTTTAGTTCTTACCTATTTACCTTCAAGTTGATGCCCTTCATTCTCTATCCTTTATTTCCAACTGTCTTCTCTAGAGTGATTTTATATTTAAGAAGTTTGTTCATGAGCTCTTCTAAAGCAAATCATTCTAGCTTATTTGCCTCATCATTTCATTGGAATATGTTTTTGCTAAACTCTTGAAAGTCTCTAATATATTAATAAATCTATTATACATTTTTGTAGTAGATTCATTTGGTTGGTATATAAATGTTTCATACTAGTAGATATACATTTGTGTGTTTTTTCTTCTTGACTTCAATAGTATCCTCATGTTAAGTTTGAAGGGTATCCCAACTCTCTTTTTGTTGATATTAACATCTGAAGCTTAACGTATTGAGAGATGGATTGCACAGAATAAGGAATGCATGGCTCTTTTGTTCTTCAAGTTAAACATTCTTCTTTTTTTTATGTCAACTTACTTTTCTTCTTAGGCACTAACACATCTCTAACAAGATTAATTGAAACCTCTTTTCCCTTTTTTTCATAATATTCTAAATATATATATTTTCACTATTAAGGAAGATCTCCATTTTGTTCTTCCAATATCCATAATCATCACCCTTGAAGAATGGAAGCTTGTGGATAGATTATGATTGGTATTATCTTAAGCTCATTCAAAAAGGCCTTATTCTGATACGGCTTATTATTCCTTAATAACTTAGATAAGAGCTTAATAAGACTATAACAATTTTTGTAAAAATATAAAAATATAAGAAAATAACTTTACAAAAGAAAGAGTGACTCAAGCAACTTTGATAGAGGTTTAGTCCAACCTTTGCCTACATCCTATTCTCTAATGCCCCATTAAAGAGTTCTATTAAAAAAGTAGCTTATAGACGCTACTCAAACTTTTACAAATGATTTTACACAATTACCAATTAAACCTACCAAGATAATTTTTGAACACTATCTTACGCTTTTTTCCAAGATAGAGTTGTAGACATTGTCTTAAACCTTTTACAAGATTTTGAAGATTTCTAAGCTACCAATCTAAATAGTGATCTCACATATTTATACATACAAGAATTATTAGTAGTGTTTAAGAAAAATCACTCACTAAGTCATTTAAGCTTTTTCATTCACAAAAAAATCAACACACTTATGCTCTAACCTTGAGCCTAGTTTTGTAAAATACTTGGAAGTTGAATAAATGATGTAACTTCTTCTTGCCTTCTAATATTGCTTTTCAAGTTCTAGGTTTTTTCTTGTTCCCAAAGTAAAGACTGAGAACTCACAAAAAAGTCTCTCGTTGACAAGTGTTTAACTTGCCAATGGTTGCAAGTATACGAGTTGTACAAGTAATAATAGTGCACAATAAATGGGGATATTGTTCCCATAGAGAAAGCATGAATAAGCATTAAACTATGAAGATTCTATTTTTATATAGAAAGTAATTAAATAATATATCTAGGCTAATAACTACAGAAGAAATGAAAATGAACAAAGCAAAATATAACAAAAATAAAGCAATATTTATTTATGCTTTCTCGTAGAGAAAGCGTGAATAAGTATTGAAATATGAAGATTCTGTTTTTATACGGAAAGTAATTAAATATTAATATCCAGACTAAAAACTACCTATGAAATGAAAATGATCAAAACAAAATAAAACTATAGTAAAGGGCAAAAATAATTAGGAAGAAAACCTTATATTAATCAATTTATTGCAACTAATCTTGCCAATGGAATTTCATGAAGTTTTATCTATGTCCCTTGGTCTTTAAATTATAGAATATTCACAGTCGCTCCTTCTAAATTGAGACTGATTTCTTAAATGTAGTAAACTTCATCAACAACAAGGCCACCTTTAACGTTGCCTGATATACGTTTCAAAAAAAAAAAAAAAAAGAAACTTGCCTGATATAAACATGATCAATAAGTAAATAGAAATATTACTGATTATGAGTATATACGTTGCACATGTGCAAATGTATTTCCAACCATTCCCGCGAATTGTTTTTAAATCTAGCCCTTGATTTTTGTAATGCAATAAAGTATTATTAAGTTTGTTTAGTTATCGGATTACGTAGACTTATTTATAGTGAGCATAATAAATTTATAAAAAATTAATAGATGATTCATGTGTTATATTGCTATAATTCAATATATCACCTAAAATCAGAGGTGGTAGTTTTTTGTCCGACCCAAATCCATCTAAAAAAATATGATCCGAACCCGACTTTGGACTGAAGCAAACCTGAAATGATCCAAAAACTTTAGAGTTAGATTGGATAAGGGTCAACCTGACAGGTTAAGTTAAAACTGATTCGAATGGATCAACTTATGAATCAACCCAATTAATCCGACGATAAAAGAAAAAATAAAATTTATTACTATATATATATATATATATATATATATATATATATATATATATATATATATATATATATAAAATAGAATAATAAATAAAAAAATATTATATTTTAAAA
>CATIWR010139768.1:0-37865 GCA_949677035.1 Omphalea diandra
ATTTTTTATAATTACTCAAATAAAATAATTAAGTATTTCATAATTAAAAATAAATTGGCAAATAATAGCAATATATATATATATATATATATATATATATATATATATATATATATATATATATATGTGTGTGTGTGTGTGTGTGTGTGTGTGTGTGTGTGTGAGGTAGTTGTAATAAAAGATTATTTATTGATTCATATATTCAATATTGTATAACATAATTTTAAGAGAAAATTTATTAAACTTGAATGAAATAATTCTTGACAATATATTATATTGTTTTTTATCCTTATATACTTAGAATTTTGAATAATCAATAAAATTAATTTAAATATTAGTTTTTTGTTTAGAATTTTCACTTTTAATTTTTTATTTTCCTGTTTAAAAGTTGTTTATAATACTTATTTTGAGTTTTTATAATTTTCTATTTGATATTTTTAATATGATGTTGACTTCTTGTTTAGAATTTTTTATTTTTTTAATTTTTCTATGTAAAATGTTTATTTTTCTATAAAATTTTCTAATTAGAATTTTTTGATATAACAGGTTTTTATAGCATAATGTAAAATAATGATACTTTACTATATTATATACAATTATTTGACAAATGATAAATAATAGTTCAAAACTAAATTTGAGATTAGAATTAATAATATATATTGATGATGAGTATTTTATTTTATCACTATCATTTTTTGACTCTAGTTTCCACTATTGTCAACTGGTGCAATGCAAATCACTCCTCGAAGCCATCCATCACTAGAGAAATCTTGTTAACGTAAGTCTTCAGACATCGTTTCCCTAAAAACCAACTTAATGGAGGTCTTTTGATTATATTAAGTGTAATACGCGAATTTACGACTAATTTGACTAATAATTAAAGTTTTAAAAAACTTGATTAAAGAATCTAATAGTTGAAAAAATAAAATACGAGGGACAAATTAACACAATTTTCGAAATAGAGGTCACAACTTGTCAATTATTTAAGCCTCATGCTAAATAATAATTCACCCTAACAATAATAATGAAAATGTTGTTTGAGAAAAGTTCAACGGGCTGAAAAGCCCAAAGAATATAGTGATAAATGATCTTACTATATATGGAACTTGTTCAATTTTTTAGGGCTTGACCCACTCAGGCCTTTAAAAAAACCCTAATGCAGACGACTCGACTTCCTCGCTTCTTCCTCCATATATGAGAGAGGAGATTCGGCTGTTCTGTAGTTGCAGCCCTTCGCTGCTGCTAGATCTATGATTGTCTCATGTCTCTTCGCTTTCCCTTTTATTCCAAGAAATGAAATATCAAGTATTGTAACTTCATATCAACCAATTTATTTGTTTTGCTTTTGGAGTTATATATAAATATAAATACACACACACACACACACACCTGTGTACAATAAGCCGATGCTCTGGATTCAACAGAGAATGAAGGCAGCATGGTAATGTGCACAGAAATGGAACTGGGTCAACATGTCTGCTCCCTATGATGCATCTTTATTTGATGCTTTGAGGAGGGGGCCTGGTTTCGACCCACATTTTAAATAGTTCAATTTTGCTATTATTTCAGGCTATATGAAGTTCTTTGAGTGTTTCAGCCATGATTGTCAATTCTTTTTCGAGCAATCCTGGATTCACCCTCAATTGATGCATCATATCAGACGCTAACTGATCGTTCACATAGACGCGATATGCTTCCTGTTAAGTTAAGGGTTTTCTTTTTCTTTTCTTTTTTTCGTTTGAGAAATTAAGTCACGGGTTTCAGGGGAATGCTTATAGAACATAATCATAATAATATTAACACGATCAATAATAAGTAAAATAATACGTTCGCTTTTTTTTTTTCTTGATAGGAAAATGTTTATATTACCAATTCTCATAGACTTGTTTAATATATATATATATATATATATATATATATATATATATATAATTGTTATTTAGATAATATAATTTTGTATATTAATATTTTTAAAATAAGATAAAATTGATGTTTAATTTTGATCAATCAATTATTAATATTATTTTTTTAATTATTATAAATATATTTATATTTTTAAAATCTTGTTTGATTTTTTGAAATTATTTTAATAATATTTCTTTGATTTTTATTTATTATTAAATTAATTAAATTAAATAGATTAAATCATCATAATTAAAAATTAATTAATTGATCTACCGTAATTAAGAATTAATTAATTGATTAAGAATCAATTCAATTTTAAGATATTTATGTTTTTTAATTTGTTTTAATTCCTCTTTTTAATGTAATTTTCTAAAATTTTAATTGACAATATATTGAAGCTAGACAATTTTTTTTCCTTTGTTGTGTGGTCTAGAATTTATTCTAATATAATTTTATAATTATCAAATTAAATTTAAAATATACTAATTTTTTTGATATTTCCTATATTAATTGTATGTATAGTGTTTGAGTTTATTGATAAATATTAATATTCACAATGATAATATTATAAATATGGTGATAAATATTAATATTCACAGTGATGATAATATGAATATGGCTAAAAGTATAACAATGTTTGCATCTAAAAAATTTATTAATTACATTTATATTTGAGTTAAATAAAAAATAAAGAATTTTGTTATATGTAACCTATATTCATGTCACTTGAATATAATTAGGGAAATATATATCACATCATTTGTAGGTATAATGTACAGTATATTTCTTATTGTATATAATATGCAATAAAAAAAATTAGAGAAGTATAAAAATTGAATAGTGAATCAATACATTATCCACATGGCACCATATTAGATATTGTGTTAGATAATCTTTAAATCAAATAGAAAATTTTTATTAATTCTTACTTATGGTTCTGTATCCTTAATTAAAGAGGATTTTTAAACATTAACTTGTAACCATTTTTTGTTGACATAAAAAAAAACCGTTATAATAATGACACGTAGATTCTAATCCGTATCCTCCTATAATTTTAAAATAATATACCCAAACAAAATTGAAGAAATACAAGAGGAGGCAACAAAAAAAAAAAAAAGAAAAGAATTGTCCTTAGGATTGTATCGAGTGCTTCGACGACACTATTCACAACCTTTCACAAATCTCTTGGGCTATTCAGTAATATGGATGTCAATAAATATAATGACCAAATGGGAGATGTGATTAAATGTTGCACTTGCTATTGAAAGATGCAACAAACCTACCTATAGAAATAATATACTAGTCAACAACAACAATTGGTCCAATCTCCATTCCTTTTTATTTGATAATTTTTTAAACAATTTTTTTAAAATATCTGTTACCTCAAAATACCAATAAAATTTTAATATTTTTTAATAAAACATAAAAATATATATTATAATTATGATGAATTTCTCCTATTTTATGATTAATTTTTAATTTTAATAGTATTTTATATTTAAGAAATTAAATTTGATATTTCAGGTATATTAAAATTGAAATGAGAAGATTAGACATTAAGTTGCAAAAATCTTTAATTTTAGGGCAAAAATCAGTGAAATGCATTTTTGGGTAGAAGACTTGTAGTGATAAAACATGGGTGTGATGTTCCAATGTAGACTTAACGAGTTTAGAAGAATAAAGAGCAAATTTTCAACTTATTTTCATAAAAAATCCTATCATATTTTAAAGAATTGATTTGATAAATTTACCCTAGATTTAGATCATATTTAGTGTAGGAAGACAATATCTCTAATTTTATGGGAGATTTTTGAGAGATTTGAGCAATATATTTTCTTATAAATAGGGAGGCTTTTCTCTTGTAAAAAAAGAAAACGTTAACAATAAAAAGAAGAGTGCAGCTAACTTCAATTGAATATATTCTCTTATCTTCCATTGTGAACTCATGATTTCATATTTTCTTCTTCTTTCCAATTTACTTTCTTTCTTCATGAGTTAACTTTCTTGTCGCTAAGGTTGTGCAAAACCTTATCACAACAATGGATTAATTTTATTTTATTTAATCAATATATTTTTATTTTCATATTGTCCATAGTTTTTTGGGTTTAATGCAATTGAGAGTTTGACCACCTCTTAGTTGATTTAGTTTATGTGAATAAATTAGAAAATGATTTTGCATAATTGGCTAAATGATTCATAGTGTGAATTGAATGATATATATATATATATATGATTTATTTGAATTTACAGGTATTTCACAAAACTTAATGCGCTTTCTATCTCAACAAATCTATATAGGAATCTAAGTTAGTTAATAAAAGTAGGATTAATATATCTTGGATGGAATATTAAGCAATGTTAGAAAAAAATCTTAGCTTATGAAAATTTGGTTGAATTTAATATGATGTTAATTGAACTAGTTACATGAACCAATAGTTTTACCTCTTTTAATAAAATTGTTGCAACTTTAATTATTAATTATTTTCCTTTTATGTACTTTTTAATCTTTGAATTCCTATAGTTTATTTATTTTGAATTTTCATAGTTTAATTATTTGATTCTTTAGTTTGATTGTCTAAATAATCAAAGGTTAATTATAGTTTTAATATTTATTTTGTTAAATTCTCATGGGAATGATATTTTTTTTACTACTTGATAACTAGTGCACTTGCTAGGATTATTAAAATTTCAGCTATCAAGTTTTTTGCGTCATTGCCATGGATTTAATCCTAAAATAATATTAGAACTTGTTAATATTAGTTAATTTAAATTTTCTATTTTTTTTAATTTAGTCTTTAATTCTTAGTTGTTTAGGTTGATTAATGTATGACACACACTAGTGGTGAAGAACAAGTGGAATTTGATACTAAAATAGAGAGAACTTTTTATACACTCTGAATGGCTAACAAAAGTTAAAAGCAAGAGCAAGCTAAAAATAGAATGGCAGACTCAGGAAACACAAATTGGACTATTTTGGACTATGCTTGTCCAATAATTGATGCAGCTGCATCTAGCATTAGCAAATTGACATGTTAGCAATCATCCAGATGATTCAGACCAATATCCAATTTAATGGGCTACTGAGTAATGATTTATCAAATGATGATCCTAATCCACACATTATCAAATTTCTAGAGATTTGTGATACCTTCAAACATAATGGAGTTAGTGATTATGCTATTAGATTTAAGCTTTTCCTTTTTCATTATGAGATAAAGCTAAAGATTGGCTTAATTTATTTCCTTCAGGTAATAACTACCAATGGAGTAATGATAGAGTTTATCAAAGGAGATCTAGAGTGCATAATATTGATTCTTTTACTACTTTATCTGTTCATCTTATTTCTTTGAATAGAAAAATAGATAATCTTAGTGCTACAGTAATGAATGTTTTAACTTTTGAACCATGTAACTTAAATGGGACATCCAAACTGTTATTGTCAGGTAGAAATTTTCTTGGAGTAACCACCAATAAAAGGCACCTTGTGAATTTCAACAACAATAATAGTTACCACAAGGAAAAAAAAAAAAGGAAATTTGGAGGATTTAATTACCAAGTTCATCAATAATACTGAAGCAAAATTCTAAAATTGTTAGACATTTATAAGAAACTTGAAAGTTCACGTGGGACAATTAGTTAGCATGATGTTTGAGAGAAGAAAAGGTCAATTCCATAGCAATATGAAGGAGAATCCAACAAAATAGGTAAATGTTATCACTTCAAAAGATGAAAAAATTGGAAAAATTGAAGGAGATGTGAGAGAAAAGAAGAAGGAGCATGGCAACGTTGATGATTCATCCATGGGAACCAAAGGGAGTACACTGAAACTTAATTTAAATGCTATTCAACTTCCTCTTCATTATCTTTAAAGAGTTTTGAAAGCTAATTTAGATAAACAATTAAAAAATTTTTAAGAGATGTTTAAAAAGGTATATATTAATATTCCTCTTCTTAATGTAGTTTAGGAAATGCCTAGCTATGCTAAATTTTTGAAGGATGTGATTTCCAACAAAAGGAGATGTGAACAGTGTGAGATGGTTAAACTTAACGAAAAGTTCTCAACAATTCTCTAAAATAAATTGCCATTAAAACTTAAATCAAAGATCCAAAGAGTTTTGATATCTGTTGCACTATAGGAGATACTGAATTTGAAAAATCTTTATGTGATCTAAGTGCTAGTGTGAACTTGATTCCATATTCTATTTTTGTAAAACTTTGATTACATGAATTAACACCTACTACTATTACCTTGCAACTAGCCAATAGAAGTATTAAATATCCTAGGGGAATTCTAAATTGATAGGTCCTATAGAACAAAAGCTAAAAAGGGTGCTTAAGGAACACATTTTAGCTATTGATTGGAGCATTGCTGACATAAAAGGGATAAGTCCCTTGATTTTCATGCATAAAATCTTCATAAAGAATGGATTCAAACCCAAAAAGGGTTAAATCCTAAAATGCAAGTGGTAATGAAGAGATAAATTTTTAAATGGCTTGAAGCAAGCATTATCTATCCTATCTCTAATTTATCATGAGTAAGTTTTGTTCAAGTTGTATAAAAAAAAAGTAAAACCACTGTTATGTTAAATGAAAATAATGAATTGATTTTCACTAAGGCAATAACTGGTTGGAAGGTGTGCATTAACTATATAAAATTTAGTGAAGCCATTGGGAAAGATCAAATGGTTGAAAAACTTGTAGGGCATGAGTATTATTATTATTTCTTAAATGGTTATTCTAGATACCTTTAAGTGGCCATTGCATTTGAAGATTAAGAAAAAATCATTTTTACTTGCCCATATCGAACATTTTCATTTAGGAGAATGTCATTCGGGTTATGTAATGCACCAATTACATTTCAACATTGCATGATGTCTTTATTTAGTGATTTCATTAACAATTTCATGGAAGTATTCATGGATGATTTTTCAATCATGGGTCATTATTTGATGCATGCTTGCATAATTTAGAAAAGGTACTTCGAAGATGTAAGGAGTCTAACCTTGTTTTGAATTGGAAAATCTCATTTCATGGTTGGGGAAGGGATAGTTCTTACATAAAATGTCATCTCAAGGCATTGAAGTAGATAAGGCTAAGGTAAAACTAATTGAAATACTTCCTCCACCTCAATCTTTAAAAGAAGTTAGGGGTTTTCTTGGTCATGTGGGTTTTATAGAAGATTCATTAAGGATTTTTCTAAAATAGCTAAACCCTTGAAGAATCTTTTGGTTAAAGATATACCATTTGTATTTGATGACTATTACTTGCATGTATTAACCACTCTCAAGGAAAAATTGATTCAAGCCTCTATTGTTTCAGCTCCTATATGGGTTCTTCCCTTTGAAATCATGTGTGATGCAAGTAATGATGTTTTTGGTGTAGTTTTAAGGTAAATAAAAGATAAGACATTTCATACCATTTATTATGCAAGTAAAAACATGAATGACACACAAAGAAATTATTCCACTACTAAGAAGGAAATACTTGCAGTAATATTTGCTATTAAAAAGTTTTGATCTGATTTGCTATTATCTAAGTCACTATGTTTACTGACCTTTCTGCTTGATATTTACTTGCTAAAAAGGATGTAAAGGCAAGATTATTGAAATGGATTTTGTTATTACTTGAATTGACCTAAAATTAAAGGAAAAAAGGGTGGTGAAAATACAGTGGTTGATCATCTATCAAGGCTTGATGAAAATTATGTTGAAAACATGCATGATTTTCCATTGCATGATGAATTTCCCGATGATAAATTGTATGTTGTTAACATAAAAAATGAACCTTGGTTTATTGATTTTTTAGCAAGATAAATGACACCATCTTACCTAACATATCAACAAAAAAAGAAATTTTCTTTGACTTAAAGCATTACTTGTATGATGAACCCTACTTATACAAAATTTGTAAGGATAAAATGGTAAAATGATGTGTTTTTGAGGAATAAATACAAAGTGTGACCAATTTTTGTCATGATAAAGAAGAGAGGATATCAGGGATCATTAAGAACCATTGTAAAAATTCTTTAAAGTGGTTTTTATTAGCCTTCACTCTTCAAGGATGTTTATTCTTATGTAAGTGCTTATGATCATTTCCAATGAACAAGTAATATCTCTCAACGCCATGAGATGCTTTTGAATAATGTTCTTGTCTGTGAAATTTTTGATATTTGAGGCATTGATTTTATAGGGCCTTTTCCTAAATCTATTCATAATTCTTATATTCTTGTGGTTGTGGATTATGTGAGTAAATGGGTGAAAGATTATGCATATTCAAGTAATGATGCTCTGGTAGTTGTCAAATTTTTGATAAAATTCATATTCACCCATTTTGATACACCTATAGCTATCATAAGTGATGGGAGAAAACATTTTGTAATAAACAAGTTGAGCAATTATTGAACGAATATGTTGTTACACAAAGAATTATTATCCCCTACCACCCCCAAATTAGTAGATAAGTAGAAGTTTCTAATTGAGAGATAATACAAATTTTAGAAAAGATAGTTAGTTGCGTCTAAGAGAGATTGGTCTTTAAAATTAGATGATACACTTTAAGCTTACTGCACCGCATTGAAAACTCTAGTTGGTATGCTTCCATATCAATTATGTTTTGGTAAGGCTTGTCATTTACTTATTGAATTAGAACATAAAGCTTATTAAGCAATCAAACTTTCAAATTTTGATTTGGAAAATGCAGGTGATAAGAGGAAAGTTTAGCTCAGTGAATTGAAAGAATGACAAAATCTAGCATATGAGAATGCCTAGATTTACAAAAAATGAACCAAGGCTTAACATGATTCTTATATAGTAAAGAAAGACTTTCATAAAGGCATTAAAATTTTTCTCTTTAACACTCATTTCAAATTATTTCCAGGAAAATTAAAGAGTAGATGAAGTGGACCATTTATGGTGGCCAAGGTGTTTCCTTAGGACATGGTTGAATTACACAATAGCAATAGAGGCATTTTTAGCACAAACGGACAATGGTTGAAGCACTATATCGAAGAGGAATAGTTTATTCTCAAAGAATCTTCTATTTTGTTGCAAAATCCTTAAAAAAAAAAGAAAAGTCAAGTCAAGCTAATGACTTTAAAA
This sequence comes from Omphalea diandra, assembly GCA_949677035.1. Classification (NCBI taxonomy): domain Eukaryota; kingdom Viridiplantae; phylum Streptophyta; class Magnoliopsida; order Malpighiales; family Euphorbiaceae; genus Omphalea; species Omphalea diandra. Next base: position 9,003 of record CATIWR010139768.1, read on the forward strand.
TAGAATTTATTAGGAGGTAATCTAATATTTTTAATTTTGTAATTTTATTTTTTTTATTTTTACATGTTTTTTTTATCACATAAGATCTTCTTCTTTGGTTAAACCCACCACCATGGACCACCGCTTCAACGCCCCCCATAGCCAACATCTCCATCAATCAAGTTGTTGTCGATCTTGCGCTGGTCTTTCTCTATCGGCCTTGCCTCTTACACCTCTCGCCTATTCGTGTCGATCTCCATTAATAACACCAGCCTTATCACCATCGCTAACGTCTCCACCAACCCAGTCAACACTCCAATCTAAACCAAATTTTCTTGATCTTTATCACAACAAACCTAAATCTCCATCAAATCTAGAAAAACCCCCTAACATTCTCCTTCTTTGAGCAAACTCGAACTCGGTTCCTCCTCCTTTAACCCCAACCACCAGTGACCATGCCGACACCGAACCACTTTTACTCCTTTCTTTTTAGGCTTTAAGAATACCCATAATTCCATTAAAAATCCTTATTTCTTCTAACTTTTCTATTTTCAAAAAACCAACCCCCTCATTTTTCATCCTTCTAGCAGTGTTATGGTGGGATTGAAATTAGTCACCTTTAGACCTAAAACTCTGACTACAAAGGCTCTTCCTTGCCAATATACTCATCTTGGAAAAGGTAAATTAGTTCTACCTCCTTTGTTCCATGCTTAGTGGCAATCTTGAGTTTAAGAATAAGGAACAACAATGTAGGTATGAGCAATTTTGCACTCAATGAATTGTTCTTTATAAATATGTTCATTACCCCATTTTTTATTCCTTATCAATTAAAGATAAATTTGATGAATTGATTACAAATATTGCGTACCAAAGTTATTTTTAAGTGTAATGCTCTGTCTATATTGAATTAAACAAGGAATTTTACACCACTATTCACTTCACTCCACCCACTAATCTCACTCTCTAAAGTCCCAAAGTCATTCAATTTCATTTGTTAGGCAACCATTTTGCAATTTCAATCAATGAATTCAATATAGGCCATAGGTTTAGAAATGAGGAATATACACAAACAACTGAAGATCATAACTTTAGTTGTGATTTCAGAACTGAGATAAAGTTGGCTATAGATAAAGTTGGTTATGACCTGAGTCAATCTAAGAGTTCATTTCTCGATGACATTGTTCTTAAGCATATCCAACATTTTTTGGCATTTGATTTTTCAGGTAGGCGAGATATTTCCAAAACTCTTAGCAAAGCCGAGTTTTATTTTCTTTGGTCCATGTTGAACAAAGTCAAAGTGAATTTGGGTTCTTAATTGGCAACTCAATTTCACTCCACGAAAAGTAGACCTTTAATTTTTTGCCTTTATATTACTTATCTTACGTTTAATTTGAAATTATTGGATCTTGATTCTACTAATATGCATGTTGCTTAGACTATGGAACCCCTTGACATGACTTACTTGGAAGAATGGGGGTTTTTATAAAGAAAAAAAAAGGGCTTTTTTTTAGCTTTGCAGCTTTAGATCCTTCACTACTATTGTTGGTGTGCCACCAAGAGCGTCCTTGTGATGCCATAATTAATGACAAGGTCAATTTAGATGACCGCCCTCTAAGATCTATCGTACCTTTTTCATCTGAAATTGGTGCTCGGTTCAGTGTTTGGGGCACTGCCTTTGTAAGAAGAAACAAAACTTTGTCGTATATTTCAGTTTTATGGGATTTTAACAGTCATTTTCGCCATTAGCATAGTGTTTCGTTTCCCTTTCATGGAAATTTCTGTCTTTTCCTTTTCAATTTCTTCTCTTTATTTGTCTTTTAGCTTCTTTTTGTACATTAAGGACAATGTAGCTTCTTAAGTGTGGGGAGGGCTTAAATGTTTAGACAATGCTTTGTCTTGAGTATATCTTAATCCTTGCTTGTTAACTTTTTCTTTTTGGAATTCATGCTCTTTTATATTTGTTTTTAAATGATTTTCAATTGTCATGAACTTTGTATTTGAGATAAAATAACAAAATAAGATGCAAGCATGATGAAATGAATTTTTTGCTAGGTTGAGTACTTCTTTAGTTTGATAATTAATTTGAATAAAAAATGTGCAAGATTTAATACAAGTGAACTTTAATTATGAGTTTTTGAGCTTATGAACATTTTTTTTTTCTTTTGTTGCTTTATTTTATTTTTATTGAGTGTTTACATGACTTGGTTTGATTATTCTAGAATTTGCCCCTTTATGTATTTTGAGCTGACATTCATTAGTTCATGTATTAAACAAAAATGGTGTCTAGATTAGCCATTTTAAACCCATTAAAAGTCTATCATCATGTTGTTCTTTTAGAAAAGCCAAGTTGAGCCTCAATCGTCTTTGGTTTACACCACATTAATTTTACGTTAAGCCTTTTTAATTTACCTTTACCTTCTCTATGAAAGGATTTTAATTGAGTTGGAATAAAAATAAGAATCACTCTTAAGCAATTTGATGAAAAATAGAATAGAATTTTCTTATTTTTCATACAAGAAGTAAAAAAAAACAAAAAATTGAAAAAAGATTAAAAAAAGTTAAAAAAAAAAGAGAGAAAAAGAAGAAGAATAAATGTTTTGAGTGCTCTAGTTGTGTTGTTTTATAAAGAAATTTGAATGAGAGAGTAATTCGAGAGAAAAAGGTTAGAATTCATGCAAATTAAATTATTTCTTTTGATGATTTTCACAAAATTCTCTTTTTATTAAACCTAAATCCTAACCCTATTGCAACCCATTTAAAACTCTTTTGATTTTTGAAGTACAAAACTCATATTAAGTGGGAGAGATATGATAGGCAAGTATATGACAATATCATCCCTTGTTTTGACTTGAGAGTTTATTGATACCCTAAACATCTTAAGTGCATAGAGTGAAATCACTTAGAGGGTATTTGAGTCCTGTTACATTTGATTTTAAAGAAGTGTTTATCTTTGTTTTAAGAGTTCATTTATGAAATGTTTGTTTCTTTTGATTGCAATTTGGCTTGAGTTCATACGGATTGATGATTTAAGATTGTTTGATGACAAACTAAAAAGTAAAGGGTGAAGAAATGGAAGGATTATTAATTTTGAATTATTTATGATTGAGAATAAACATTATGCTAAGTGTGAAGAAATTTGATGAGACATAAAAGTGTATATTTTAATTATGGTGAATTTCCTCTATTTTGTAATTAATTTCTAATTTTAATTGAATTTTATACTCAAGAAATTACATTTGATATTGTAGGTACATTATGATTGAAATGGAGAGATTAGACATCCATTTGTGAGAATCTTTAATTTTGGGACTAAAGCAGAGTTGGAATTTTGCATTTTCCTTAAACAATGATTAAAGTGGGCTTTTCACAACGCAACATATGATATGTGTTATTGTTTCTATAGTTATTGATAAATAATTCAAGAAAGTAATGATATTTATAAATTAATAAAAGCAAAATAGTGACTAATATAAAAGAATTCCTAATTAGAATTCTTAATATTTTTTTAGTATTTTTTTTATTTTGATTAGAATTGATTTTTAGAGTAAAAATATTTTATTTAGGAAAGCTATATGTAACTTTGTATTATAATATCCTTAATATACGACAATAAATTTAGGATATCTATGATTTAGAAAAATATAATATTTTAAAAATTTTTATTATTATTTATTTTTTAATTAATTTAAGAGTTTAGTTTGTAAATAGGGTTATACGCACTAAATATAAAAGGTTTTAGTTTTGATTGAATTAATAATATTTTAGAAAGAGTATCTCTATGTATCCTTCCAAATTTTCTCTATTCTTTAAGAATCAATGAATTTTTTATGTCTATTTATCTGGTATTCGTGCGTGAATCAACAAACTTATAAAGGTTTGTTTCTAACTCTTCACATGCTTCTTCCTCATCTAACTTATGCTATCAAAACCACATTCACTTCTAAATTGTTACACTACTCAAATGCAATAATTGTAGCAATGACCTACTTATAGATAGAGTTTATAAATGTGATCGCGTAATACACTTGAAATAACATTGCTTCTTTTTTCATTTAGAATATGAAGAACATATTTTATATGTTAATTGAGATTTGTCTATAGCATATGATGGTTATTTTGATAAAGCTATAAAATAAATTTTATTATGATAATCCATTCTAATATATATGTTTTGAAAAATTTAGGGCTTGGTTTATAAAAAAATTATTTATTTGTGATTTTTTTAAAAGTCATTGAGTGAAATGGACGTCTACTCTAAAAGAAATTGAAAATTTTAAAATACTTAAATTTTTTTTAAGTCAAAAGAAACATCATTTCAAGCCAAACTTGAAAACAAATCTTTTTTAATATGGGGGGAATGATATAGGAGCATTTCTAATAAGAATTTTGAGATTTTTTTAAAAATATTTTCTTATTTTTGTTAGGATTGATTTTAGTGTAAAAATATTTTATTTAAAAAATTTGTGTAATAACTTGCTATTACAATATCCTTAATAGGAAGATTAACAATTAATTTAGGATTTTCATGATTTAGAAAATATTATATTTTAAGAAGTTGTTTTATTATTATTATTTTAATTTCTCAAATTAGTTTAAGACCTTAATCTATAAATAAGGCTATAAGCACCATATGCAAGGAGTCTTGAGTTTTAGTTTAATTTATAATATTTTGGAGATAGTAGCTCTATTTGTCCTTTCAAATTTTATGTATTCTTTGAAAATTAATGAATTTTTTTATTTAAAATTAATGAATTTTTTTATTTAAAATTAATGAATTTTTTATACTTATTTATCTAACATTACACACAAATCAACAGACCTATAAAATTTTTTATGCCTAAGTCAAGAGTTTCATTCCATTTCTCCATCACCTCCCTATGATGACATTTGACTGGCCTTTCTTTACACTTTCTTTTATGTTTTTTTTTTGTGCCTTTTGTGATTTTTATTATCTTTCAATGTCATTGTATAAATCTCTAACAATAGCACTCTTTTATGTTTAATGTTTTTTCAATAGAACTTTTATCTCGTGTTTTTCATTTTTATTTGCAAATTTTTCTCGCTCATTTATTCATTTTGCCTCACTTAATGGAAGTTTTCTTACGTCCTTTATTATGAAATATTTATCATCATTGAGGTCAATGATAAACTTAAGTTTGAGGGGAAGGCTTAGTGATTTTTTAACATGTTATTGACATGCATTTTTTTATATAATTATAATTTGTATTGTTTTGTTTAAAAATATATATTTTTTTGTGTTTTGGGGGATGGTAGTGTTTGATAATTTAAGTAACTAAGGTATAGTTTCAAGGTCTAAGTAGATTGCCTAGGAGAATACATGATTCAAACATGTTTGATTCAATTAAGTTATATTTACTTTTAATAATAACATATTTTTTTTATTAATATGTCTTCTTTATTATTAACTAGCATAATAGAGAATTTTGCACATACCTTGGTAAGATATGGAATTGAGAATACAAAGTGATAATTATACATGATTTAAGTAATGGGCACTTCAACACATACTAGAACTTATGAAACCATCTTTTAAGATGATATTTGAGACTTAACAACTCTAAGAAGATGATGAGTTCTTCATTAACCCCTCATTTAACTAATATCTATAACTTACTTTACATTACCATTTGTTACCCCTTTGAGCCTAAGAATATACTAACTTATGAGTATAAATTATCTTTTTCTTTATTTAAACAATAATCCTTTTTATAACCATATAACCTAAATTAATTTTTATCTCCCATATAAAGAGAATGGAGTTAAAGTGTGATTATTCAATAGTGTAACATGTTATTTCTTGTGCATTGCAATATGGTCACAAGAAAACTCTATAAGGTAGCAAATTTTGGAATAATTAAGTTCAACTCAAGTTTAGGGGTGGCAAGACAATCAAGTTATAGCCAAAAGGAACAAAATAAAGAAAAAGAGAAATAATAAAAGGATATTTTTAGCCACCATATAAAAAAGGAAGAATGAATGAGTATGGGAAGTCTTAAGAATCTTGCAAGGATTAAATGTCGATAAATGCATACTTTTACTTTGACTACATTTTGCATTATTAATATAATTCATTTGTTAATAACGTTCTCGTGTCTTTAAGCATGATCAATCCGTGTTAGCCCAAACCCTAGCCTTACATTACAAGTCGAAAAGACCTTATCCTTGAGATGTTAAGCTTTATATTAGTGGAGAAAGATGAGGTTGTTTTGTCTATAGCCATGTATGAGTAATAAAAAGTCAAAGTTAAATCCCATTTAGATTTTGTATGTTTGAATGTTTTAAGTTCTAAATGCAATATGCTACTAAAGATACACACATACTCTATTATATTAATTATAAATAAGCATGTTAATTAAAATTTTATTATTATTATAAATAGATTCACTTAGTTGATGAAAATAATGGATGTTGCTTAGATGAATTTTCTTTAAAAGACCTTTACACATTACCTTCATTGGTTAAGTTACTGAAATTACTTATTTAGATTTCTTCATTATTGCTTGAGGATAAGTAAGGATTTAAATTGGTGGAATGTGTTAGAGCATAACTAACATATTTTCTTATTCAATTCCCTTAAAATGGAGTGTTGTATGCATTTATCAAGTAAAAAAAAGACCTTATAAGATGTTTTGTGCTTTTGTTGGGTTAATGTTAAATAAGGAAGCTAAAAAGACATATTTTGAGGATTTGCACGCTCGTGCATAAAGTCATCCAAAGGAGGCTAAGAAGGTCAAGCATTTACACAACCCTGCATGGATCAAACCAAAGACACCTTCATGCTATATGGTCATGACTTAATGGCATAATAGGGCACTCAAAGAACTATAATTATGCATTGTCATGCAAACTTTTATTTGGGCATGCATCACTAAAAAGGCTGAAATTTTCTTTTTAATCACTCCAATTTGCTTCTTATTTTCACTCCTGTAAGGTTTCTAATTTATTTCGTGGTTAAGGACTTTAAAAGAGAGCTAGGGCATTCAAATTTAAGGAATCAATTAAAGAATTAATCTAGAAAATAAGGAAAAATGAACTAGAAAAGAAATCAAGCAAAAAAGAGGGTTACATGGATGAAGATATCAAGCAAGAATCAAGCTAAGAGATGTCAAAGATTTAAAAGCATGTCTTTCATATCAAATAGTTTAATTATTTCCTTTTCATTATGAACTAAATCTTTCTTTCGTTAGGGTGTAGGTGGATCTTATTTAACGTACTATGATTTTCTAATCTAATTATTTTTAGTTTTATTTATCAATAATATTAGCAATTATTATGAACTCATTATTATTGATTAAATGGTTCATATGTAGTTTCATGAATTGACTGTCAAGAGATGTTTTGCATGAAATGGATCTTCAATAATTACCTTGATCTATTTTGTGTTGAGGGACTTCAATTAATTATTGCAACCATTACGGGTCTTGCTATGATAGATGATTGCATGGTCAATTATTAAGAGACTTTTAATTAATTATTTTGTTGTATGTTGATTAATTTTCAAGAGATTTTAGTTAACAACTTCAGTGACTTAATAATAATACCAGATAAATAAACTAATTAGATGAAGATTAGAAACCATAATAAGTTAGCAAGTGAAGTTAAACTTCTGGTTGGTTTATTACTTGGATTTTCTTCTCTCAAGTAACTTGCTTATAGTCATAGTTAGGTTTAATATTTCTTAGTTTTTAGTTTATATATCATTCAATTTAGGTTTCTAAATAATATAAGAATAAAAAACTTAGTACTTAGTGTGTGATTCTTATAGTGTGTGATTCTTATAAGAACGAAATCCATACTTCAAGTACATTTTATTACTTATCAACCTATATACTTAGAGAATTAAAAGTATATACACTCGAGCATAAATAGTTGTTAAAGACCCCACCATGCTTACATATATAGAGCATACTAAGTACATAATGGATGAAGCATGGAATTTGGAGTTTAAAATAAATTTCTTAAGCTGACAATGAAGATGCAGACTTACTAGCCAAATTAGTTGTTTCTCCTTTGATGACTTTGCCTGATGGAGTCCTTTTAGAAGAAAGAGATTAGCGTAATATCTTTCAGACAACTCATGTAATAGTTATTGCTAAAAGAAGGCAACTAGATAAACCTTCTTATCAAGTATCTAAAGTATGAGCAACTACTTATAGACTCCAAAGAGGCTTAGGCTATTATTAACAAAGTTGTTGACTATTATGACAAAGATGACATCTTATACAAGTGATCTTATAGTTAATCTTAACTCAAATGTGTCTCGTCAAAAGAAGAAAATTACGTTCTAGGAGAAATCCATGAAAGCATATATGGAGCCCATAAGGTTAGTACCACCTTAACACGAAAGGTAGTCCTATCAGTTATTTCAAGCTCTCTATATTCAAAGATGGAAAATGGGTCATACAAAAACATGATGCTTATTAGGGACATATCTAGATGCCTTGACACCCTTTGGCCAACCAGTAGCCCATTAGCTTAACTTGGCCTTTCTCTCAATAAGGGATTGATATCCTTAGACTTTTTTTTTTATTATAAGCACTTGGTAAAAGAAGTTTGTTGTAATAGTCATAGATAACTTCTCTAACAGGCCTTAGTTGTTCCTCTATTATAATAAGGCTCAAGCATGATCTCAACTTGTGTACTTCTTTCATTTAATCAATCTAAAAGGTCTTTACCCTCTATTTTCATATTTTTAGATTTTTTTATTTAATTGGTTCACATTACTAAGATATGTACCGAGCTCATTAGCCTTATATATTGTAAAAACAACTAAGTCTATATCTAGTGAATGCCCTTAAAAATAAAACTCATGAGTATATTTTTATGATATAATTAATCATATGTAACACATTTTAAACATGACCAGCTCAATATCCTGTTACTTGATTCAGTTCAATAATTCGTTTATTCAATTGACTCGATACATTAATACCTATCTCATCCTTATTGTTATTAACTCAAAATTATTTTAGCTTATCTTTTAGAGTTCGGTATTCTTTACACAATTAATAGAATGAAGAAGTATACAAAGAAAATAACGAAGAAATCTTTATTGCTTAGAAAAAAACTTTACAAATTAAAGGACAAGCTTGGGGTTATATTAGTTTATATCTATTTCCTTATCTCATCCTCTTCTTCTTCCTCATTACTAGAGAGAATATCCCCAACATTTTCAAAATGAATGTCTGGAAGTACCTTGCCTAGCTCATGCCTTATTTTAGCATTGTAGTCAAAATAGATCACAACCATCTCCTTATTCGCTAGAGCTTGTGCATCTTACTCTTTCTGGTTTCATAAGTCCACCACTTGCTTTAGCTTGGCTACTCTACCTCATAGTTTCTTCTCTTAACTAGTTTGATAGTATTCACATGCTTAGCTTTTAGCACATCTTGAGCCTCATTAAGAAGTCTCACCCTTTTCCCTGCTTAGTTCAGGGTATCTTAGTGATCTTTTATCAATGAAGGCAATGTTTATAAGCCTTTATTAGCTTACCTTAAGTTCTACTATATTCCTCATTTCCCTCTCAATTGTTTTCAGGCATTTGCTCAAAAGAGCTTTAGCTGTTGTTGCCTATGCAATTATACAATAATAACGTAAAAAAACTTTTCCTTATTTTTAAAGTAACTTAAACATCTTACCTTGAGATTAAGCATTCTAGGTTAATAACCAATTGCACATTGATTAGGTGCTTGAGATGTTTTACATCCTTAAGAAGAGTACAAATCCTTTTTAAGGTTTTACTGACCATTGAATGGTTCAACAAGCACCCCTCATTGCATTGATCCTTTAGAAAGCCTTAAGGATCTGGACATCAACATGGGTTCCTGGCTAGCATGAAAAACTATTCATTTAAATCTACATCCATCACTTTTATTTTTTTGTTAGAGGCAACTCATTCTTTTTCTCCATTATCTCTCTTACCTCGATAATAATGGACAATTTGGGATTCTTTAGATTTTAAGTTTTGGTCACCTTAAGTTCTTTTTGCATTCTTTGGCTAGTAATTTTTTTTACTCGAGATTTTAAGTATTGAGCTCTTTTTGGTCATCTTAATATATCTTCTTCCTGATCATTTCCTTTTTTGATAACTTTGAAGTCCATATCTGTAAAACATAAGGGCATTAATATGTATCAGTATTCAGTTTATACTCTAGCCAGTAAAAACACCAAATGATTGTCACCTCGGATAATGTTTCTCTATTAGCCTTAAAAGGTCCATAGGGTCCTCTATAGTAGCTTAAACCTTCCTTATCAACTCTTTATCCTCATTTAACACCACAATGGACCCTTCTTGTTCCTCTTTTCTCAATCACTTTGTGGGGAAACCTATGCTTCATTGCAAGCCATAATAAAAAAAAATTTGTGTTTTCACTTTTTTATCAGGGAAGGGTAGTGGCTTAAAAGACCCATGCCAGACTTGGGTATTATTTCACAATAGTCTTTCCCTATTAGTGCATAAGTATGCAAACTGGCCTCAACACCCCAATGGGGATATTAATTTTCTTCTCTTGAGTTAGTAGGTAGGTGCCCACAAGCATCCTTATGTCGTTCGATGCTATTTATGTTATGAAAAACCTAGATACCTCTGGTTATAAAAGATAACATAGGGAATCAAATTCTTACCTTTAAGTCCTCTTCATACACCATTAGCTAGTTTGGCCCAACTTTGAGCTTGCCCTCATATCCTCCTCAAGTATCCTCAGTTTGCACTCTTTTGAAATATCATATTTTAGTTGAATTTTCTCCAACTTTACTTTTTTCAGCCTACGCTTCTCCTGTAAGATGTGAGGATTACTTTGCTTTACCTTTATTGGCATAGGAGATGTTTCTACTCTCATTAGTTTGGTATTTTTTAGTTGCTCTTGCGCTGCTTCTTCGTTTGGGCTATTTTCCTCTTTTGACCCATTCTTATCCTTTACTTTCTCCTCATCACTAGGCAACATATTTTCTCTTTCTTCCTTTTCATCCTTTTATATTCTCTCTTCTTCTACCTCCATGACCTTACCCTTTGCCTCATCAATTTTCATACTTATTTTTACAAACTTCTCTTCCTCTATTCTCGCATATGACTTTACACTGACAATACTTCCATTATAGTAATAAAAGAATGAAAAATTAAAAATATAAGTGACACTTACAAATTATGTAGTGGTATCCTCTCCTAATGAATCACATTGAAAGCTCTTCTACATAATTAGATTCTCTATTAAGGAAAATGCAAATGGGTTCTTATTTTATCTTTTCCCCTTTTATAAACATAGGTTGAAGATAAAGGGTTTGACTAACTAAATTGCTACCCCTCATCAAATGGCTAAGATTGTTTCGATTGGTTATATTTGTCAGATCCATTATAATCATGTGCCACATGGTAATATGATTAATTAAATGTAAAAATTTTGAATTTTAAAATGTCGCTTTATAAAAGTTTAAGGACGTAAATAGTTTAATATATTTATTTCTTTATGTAATTTAGCTCAGCCTATTTCATTTTCATTCTTTGATAGTTTGGTTATGATTCTTTAAGTGCTTTTATACCCATAAACGTAAACAAACTTATACTAGGGGGCATATGATATTACTCTGACTAACATGGGCCAAGCTTATCCCTCTTCACATGACTTAGTTTGGTACCATGGGTCAAACCCATTCACTTTATCACGGGCCCAACTCAATTATGATTGGGCCAACAACTTAATTCCTAGCTTAGCTCGATCCATATATATGACTCTTCAGTTGATCCTTAATTATTCTCTTTAAGAAGTATCATCCTCTTCAAAAAGTACCATCCTTTTTAGGAAATATCATACAGTTGAAGAAGTATCATTTGTTTTAGAAAATATGCTTATTCTTACATAAATAGTTCATCTTAGTCTCTATATAAAGAGCTCGTAACAAAGTATTTGATGCATTCTATCTTATATTGTTATTCTCACTTCTAAATAATAAACCTAACTTAAGTATCATAGTGAACATCTGACACAAAGTCAGATTTCCTTATTATCTTTTCCTATTTTACAGGCTTTAGCCCAAGAAAGTCCGAACTACTCAGCTTAGTTCCTTTGGATTCATCATGATATATTATCTAATAGATTATCATTAATATTTATTTTTATGCCTAAATTATTTTTTTTAAGTGTATCTTAAATTTATTTTTATTTTTTACCTACATATGAGCACGCATAATATATAGTATGGTTCTTTATCAAATTTTTATGTTTCACATATTATATATTTCTTCTATTTTGAGTCAAATTATTTTAACTTTAACGAATTTTATATCTTATACATGAGGAAAAATGTATACTAATTTATTTTTTATTGGTTGCAACCTTATAAATTTTTACATATTCTCAAATATGAAAAGATATTTTGAAAATAATTGTCTATATAAACATTTTTGTTATTTTTCTTAATTTTTAATAATTTTTTAGTACAAATTTATTGAAGAAACAAATTTTAAATATTTTAATATATAAATTTAGAAAAAGGATAATGAACAAAAAATCATTTAAAATTATATTAAAATGTAGTGATATATTATAAAACTAAAAGGTTATGAGTTTAATTTAATATTATCCAAAATATTATTTTTTAGTATCTTTAATTTATCAAAATTACTATATATAATAGAATATGATAACAATTATGATTGGTATTGTCTAAATTAATTTGATTAAACATTAATTTGTTAGAGTGTGGATAAATTAATATATTTATATAATAAAAATTAATCTATTAATTTGGTTAACTCGATTTACAGTATTCTACTACTAAAGATATCATAACAATATAAATTTCACATAAAATAATATACTAATTTAAATTTCATATATAACATAATTTTATACTATATGCATTTCAATTTCACATATAAATTTTTGTGTTATAAATTATATAATTAAAAATTATAATTTTTGATCTCATAAATAGTATATATAATGAATGTAACAATAATTTTGACTTTATAAAAATCTTATATGTATATATTTTCTATTAATATTTCCTTATATATATATAATTTTTTATAGTGATTATAATCATCATATTTGTAATATACAAAATTCTCTTTTATATATATATATATATATATATATATATATATATATATATATAATTTTATTTAGTTAGATGTAATTAAAAATTTATTGTGTATTTAAGATGATAATCCATTATACTCGATATAAATTATATCAAATTATTCTTAAATTTTCATTTGAAAATTATAATGAGTTAACATTATATTGTTGGTTTGATTGGAGAGGAGGCAACCCAAGAAGAAGGGGTGAATTAGATTGTAAATAAAAACACAAATAAATAATGCGGAGTAACAGCACACAACACCACTGAGTTTTATAGTGGTTCAAAATGTGCCTTCTTCACTCTCCAAACTTTCACTTAGACCTTTTTTATTCTTTTTGCAGGGTCAAGAACAAACCTTCCCTTTTGCAGGCTAAGGAAGAACCTTTACAACCATTCTCTTTTGTCAAGGAATATTAAGAGTCAACCCATCCCTTTTATCCATTAGTAAGAATAGATCTAAGTAGTGTTAATGCCTCTCAAATTAGGCAGCAATTACACTTTTAGTGCTTAAGAAAACATACTCTCTAAGAGTTACAAAGTAATCCTCACACTACCGAAATAAAAAGCAACACCAAAAGGTTTGCATGAAGAACTTGCTAGATGTTCTCTAGTTGTTTAGAATTGTTCTCCAAAGTTTTCTAACCTTTTGTAGCCTTCAGAAATGTTCCTTATATCGTTGAATGCCAAACTAGCCATTGGAATAGCTTGATGTTCAATCTGACAGTTTTTTTGCAAAACTAACTGTTAGAAATGACAACGCTTATTGAGCTTGTAACAGATAGTTCCAATGCCCGTTATTAGCTCCTCAATGCCTATTGGAGATTTGTTCAATGCCCTTTGCTAACTTCACAATGCCTGTTGGATGGTCCAGAACACTTTAGGCATCTACAACATTTCTTCAACGCTCGTTTCATGATTCTCAATACCCGTTGGAGGTATTCAATGCCTATTGAAGAATGATCAATGCTTGTTATTGATTTTCCAAATGATGCTCTGTTTTTCAAGACTTATAGAAATGTTTCAACGATTGTTAGAGAATTTGCGATGCCCATTGGATACACCTTCAATGCCTGTTAGGCTTTGAGTGTGCCTCATTGGAGGGTTCGAAGATTAGAGCTCAAATTGGAGCACTTTTCTAATGTCTGTTACAAATATGCAATGCTAGTTGCTAGGTCCAACATAACACCCATTGTGAAACTATAACGCCCGTTGCAAGGTCCAGAGTGCATAGCTCATGCTAAAGTGTTTCTCCAATGTTTGTTGTGATATTTCAACATCTGTTGAATTTGCACAAAGCCCATTGAACTTATTCTCACCCTATAATGTTTGTTGGGTCTTATCAAAGGATACAAAAAGCTAAAATACAAACATTTGAACTTCTTAAGGTTTTGTCATTATTTTATTATTATTCAAAACACATCATTCAAAGTTGAGGAGTGAGATTATGCCTTGGATCACATGTTCTGCAAGCATTCTCATAACAAATATTCTCTCCAAGCATTCTCGCAACAAATATTCGTACTCTTATATAAATTATTATAATAATTATCTTCAACTTTATTTATTTATTTTTAATGCCAATCACTAAAAATTATAATGAATTAAGATGATTCTAATTATAATTAAATCACATAAATTTATCATTAATTTGTTCATTGGAATATATTATAACCAATTAATATGACAATTTTATTTTAAGAATTTTGATATAAAATCATTTAAGATTTTTCACGTTTAATATATTCAAATTCAAAATATTAATATATTTTATTTTGTAAATTACAGAGTATACATTTAAAAGATTTAGAATTTCTCTACTTATTTTATGTTTTATTCAATTTATTATCTTGGATAAAATAGATATGTCCAACATTTAAATAATATTGTGAACTTATTGTTCTAAAATATTTTCATTTTATATTCTATTTCTAGTTAATAAAGTCTCAAAATATTTCAACCTCTATCTCTAAAAATTATCAGAAACTCAATCCAATATGGATAGAAAACTAAAAAAATGATTTTAAATGATAAAGTTTTCAAATATTTTTAGTATTCAATAATAATTTCATTCTTGTAAATCTTTTTATGAATTTTATTTTTTTAATTAAAATTAGATTGAATTGAGCTAAAACCAAATATGCCATGTCTATATTTATGATAGTTAATATAAATTTACTCAAATTTGTCACTGGATATATGGTATGTTTAGAGTGACTTAGGCTATGATAATGGTCATATCTAGACTCTAATCAATAAAATAAAATCATTATACCCTAAATAAAAATCGCTAAGTTAAACAATAATCTCACATACAAAGTTAAAACTTTTTCATTCATAATAGACTAAATATTCTAAAAGAAATTGTTGATGTTAGATGAAATTTTGATAAATAAAAATCAAAACTAAAAATATTTTATCTAAAATGAGATTATTTTAAAATAATATAAATGTAAAGAAACTTTATTATTCAAAATCTTTAGTAAATTATTTTAAATCAAATTGGATTAAATTAAGCAAAAAATTGTAATATCAAATTTAATTTAGTTCAAATTAGTTAAATTTATAGAATTCAATAAGTAAATAAAAATTTCTATGTTTTTTAAAAAGTAAATCTGCTGGCAAAAAAAATAAAGGAAGTATTTATTTTTCTTGACTAATAGAATTTATTAATTACTGAATATAATTATTAGCAAATCAAGACATTGAAAAATTAAAAAAAATAAATGGATTTTTTAGTCTCTTTATGAGAATGATAATCCAAGAAAAGGATAAATTGAGTATAAATTAAAACTTTAGAAACTTTTTTGGAAGCTCCTTCAGTACAATTAGTAACAGAATATGTATTTCATGCTCTTTTTTAAATAAAAATAATAGTAGTAAAAGTAAAGAGATAAAAACATACAAGATTTTATAGTAGTTTGGTAATATGTCTATCTTCACTCCTTAAGTAACCATTTAGACTTTTACTCTTTTTAACTTCAAGAATAACATCCATTTTTTATAGATATAAAAGTAACCTTCTTTTTACAAGTGTAAGAAAAAAAATTATATACAACATCTTTTTATGGGATTAAGAGATTAAAACTTACCTTGATGCTTTTATGGGTTAAGCACTAACCTATAAATTTTATAAGGACTTACCCTTAATAAACCTACCCTGATGCTTTCATAGGTGGAGCATTAACCAATAAATTTTACAAGGATTTATTCTTAATAAAATTCTAAGCCTCTAGGTAATTGTATAATTAGTGCTCAAACAAAATTTGCACTAAAAAAATACAATATTTTATACAAACCATATTCTACTCAAAATAAAAAGATAGCTATTTAAACTCTCATACGAAGTCCTCAAATAAAATTCTTAGCTATCTAACCTTTTGAAAATATTCTTAAATTCCTTTATATGTGGAAGAGTTAAAACTAACCCTTATAGCCTTCAAAAAAACTCTAAAATACCTTTTCTAAAAACTATTATTGGCTTGACCAGACTGTTTACTTGGTTATTCCTCAAACTTCTTTCTCTATACAAATTATTTGTTAGAGGTTGTTAGTTGTTTACTTATTGAACATATTATTCACCTAGGCCATTCACTTTACTTTAGGGTTGTCCAAATGTTCTATCAAAATTTTTTCAATCTTATTCATGTTGAACATCTATCCAAAATATGAATAAGTTGTTCCATTAGCTTTAGCAACTTGAGCTTGAATAGCTCTTTTTTATATGTATTATTCCATTTTTGAATAGATTGTTCATTGTTACTCACGTTTCATTTCCAACTTTAGCACTTAGCTATTTTTATGCTTTCTTTCAATCTTTGGCCTTTTTTTTTAAAGTTCATCTCTATCTTGCATGACTTATTATCTATCTTTTTTAATTCTACTTAGGAAGTCTTATGCCTTTAATTTTTTAGCTAACTTAATGGCTCTTTTTTGGCTTTTTTTTTTTTATCGGCATTCTCAAGACATTACTCTTGAGATGCTCTTCTCTTTAAGTCTTTAAGGCTTCTTGGATTCATTATTCTCCCTTGCCCTAGCAACAACTTTGAAGGCTTTTAAATCTTCAAATAAAACACAAGTCCTAACCAAAATAGATATATTTAAAAGTAAGGTGAGAACTTCTCAATTTTTTATTATCATTGAAAATATCCTTTAAATATATGATTAAGATAATGCCTTGCCTTATCGCATCCATAGGGTCACATGATCAATATTATTTTTCTTCTTGAATGATGATAAAATCAAAATATTTTGTAAAATCAAAAGCAATAAAATAGTAAATCATAGTAAATCACATAAAAATTATTTTATCAAACATGAAAACTTCCCTCCTTTTGTCATCATAACAAAAAAAAATGAAAAAGGATAAGAGCTAGATTTTAAATACTAAAAATGAAAAACAATTCTCCAACTTAAAGAATGTTTGCAAAATAAACTCTTTTTTTTTTCCTATTTTAAAGAATTTAAACACTTCCTAAATAAGATATTTAAGGCATCTTCCTTTAAAGTTCAAATTATATTTATATAAGAAAATCAATTTGGCGCAACATTAGAATCACACAATAAAAAGTAAGATACCAAATGTTGAAAAGACATATCATTCTTAAGAATTTACAATGCAAATGTTTTAGAAAACATTTTAAAAAATGAATTCAAACAAATATACAAATAAACATATTGTGCAGGTAAAGAGTTATATACTATATAAAGCAAATATAAGCAACTCTCCCTATCATATAAAATGTCTGCATAAATAACAATTTAAAACATAAGGGTATAATGGATACTGTTGGACTAGGTGGTCAAGCCTAAGTCAAACACTCTTTTGATCTTAACAACACAAGATTGAATAGTTCTAAAGTCTTATCTAAGTGTGGTGGTTGTAGAAATTAAGCTAGAACGTCATTAGAAGTTGAATGGAGCACAAAATCAAGAAATGCATGTAAATAATGACCATAACCCACAAAATTGCAACCGCTACCAAGTGAAGTCTTAGACACAAATTGGACAGAAGCAATCGCGATGTGCATTGCGTCCTTGATAGCAACTGCAACATTCAATCAAGCATGAGGGACTTTCATAGCTGCATCCAATATAAGCCACATGTCATAGGACTATTACAAATCCATATGTCATGATCGCAACATGGCCATAGCAACTGTGACAAGCCCAAGTCAGGAACACCAAATTGCACAAAGCCAATTGCGATCAGTAGAACATCCAAATAGCCAGCGCAATTTGTATCGTGACTATTGCCATGAGATAGTGATTGTGACTTTTAAAATCAAGAGAGGACTTCAATGGCTAGTCTTCTGAAGGACTAATATCGAATTACCATGTGTGACTAGTCATTTGGCACAATTAAAGATCTCAATCGAGACTAGATGAAATCTAGAGCGAAAGGTAGGTACTGATCGTGATTCACTTATAGTAACCACGATGATGGCCTGATAAGTATTGAATGCAAATTTGCCTACCACACCTTAGAGATTTGGGCATAGGTTTATCTATAACGTCTCTTTTATAGGAATAACCTATAAATACTCTACCAAATGGATATAAATGCATGAAAATAACATTTACCAAGGCAAAACATTAGTAAATTTGTTTCTCAACTCTTTCTTATTTACTCTTTGTGTTTAAGTTGTACAATGTTTGGTGTGAGTTTTAAACACCCTTTGGGATTGGGTTTGAGAGTGAGCCAATGGAAAACTCTTGTTAGGTTATGTGTAAGCTTTTATAAAACACAAGTTCTAAAGCTTTTATAAAACACAAGTTGTAAAGTTTAGTGTAAGCATGTAAAACAACATTGAGTATTAGTGGAACATGTAATTGAAAGAATTTGAGAGTGGAAGTAGGGTTGGTTCATACCCACTATAAATTGTTATATGTTTTGTTTTTCTCCTACTTCCTTTAATACTTGTATAACAAACCTTCCCTCCAAAATTTTAAATTTCCCACCAATTCAACCTCTATTTTTTAGTGCATAAGGGCCAACAAGTGGTACTAGAGTCAAACCTCAATTCAAGTGCGAATGGTGTGAGGAAAAGATCATGGCACAAAAAAGAATCTACACTTGTCTTAAACCTTTCTTTGATGGATCTGACCACACTTACTGGAAGTATAGAATAGAGATCTAGCTTGATAGTGATATGGTAGATTTATAGGATGTTGTAGTTAATAAATGAAAGCCACCAACTAAAGTTGTGAATGGAAATGAAAAGTTGATTCCAAGAGAAGAATGGGTAGAGGCTCATACAAGGTCCAATAGCAAAAACAAAAAGGCAATGACTATTCTACTAAGTCAATGTTGAGAGAAGAAATTGGTAGAGTTCAACATTGTCTAACTGCACACGAAATTTGGAAAGCCTTAGAAAACTATCATGAGGGCACCACCCTTGTGAAATTTAGTAGGTTGGAGATATATGTGATGGAGTTAGAGCTTTTCATGATGAAGGACAATGAACGCATCACCGACATGACCAATAGACTCCTTTTTATTATCACAAACATGAAAAAGTTTTGAAGAGTTCTTACAAACCATGAGGTAAACACTTAAATTCTTAAATCTCTTCCTCTTAAAAAGTTTGGTGCTAGAGTTTGTAGTATATAAAAATCGAATCGCGTAATTGGAAAGGTGCAAATGGATGTCCTCATTAGCAAGCTTTTTTCTCACGAGCTAGCCACAAAGGAGGATGAGGAAATGAAGAAGTTAAGTGGATAAGGGGACAAGAACGAAAAATTAGAGAAGAATAATTTTGGTCTTAAATCAAACAAGGACAAGAAAGTGGTAGAAAGCACTAGTGAAAGTGATGAAAGTGAAAAAGAGGAAAAGGAACTTGTAATGCTCTTAAATAGATCCAAAGAGCTCATGAAAAGAAGAAAAAAGAGAAGGAGCATCAAGAAGACCTCATGATCACCCTCTTTAAAGGAGAAGAAGAATGAGGTGACTTGCTTTGAATGTGGAAAGCAAGGTTGTTGGCCCTAGGCAACAAGAAGAGGGGTTGAATTGGTGTATAAAAATTAAAATTGGAAAGAGGGAAGAGAAATGAGTAGGAAAGAAACACACAATTTATAGTGGTTCAGGTATAAACAACGTTACGTCCACTCCCCAATTCTTAGAAATTGGGTGTTCCACTGTCTTTCAAAGGTGTTTTCAAGCTTACACCAAACTTTTACACTTGTGTTTTGAAGGCTCACACAACAACCTATACACTTGTGTTTTAAGGCTTACACAATAACCTTTACACTTGTGTTTTAATAGGCTCACACAATAACCTCTCTTGTGTTTTAAGGCTCACACAACAACCTATTATAATTGGTGTTTATGCTCATACCTAACAATGACTTAAAGAATAAAAAAGAGTGATTAGCAAAATTACAAGAGTTTGGGTACAAAGTTATCAATTCTCTTGCATTTACATCTGTTTGATGAGGTATTTATAACCTCTACCTGCCAAAGAGACGTTGCAATAAAACTGGTACAAAATCATCAAAGTGTGCTAGATAGATTTTCACATTAAATGCTTGACAGTCTTAATTCGCGGTTGTTACTACTCGTTAGCGGTTGTGAAATCTAAATTCCATAAGGAAAAACCCGTTTGTGTCTAATGGCTAGTCCACGTGGCAGCTTCTCATTAGTTCACCAGGAAAATATAGTTGTTGCCTTTCACTTGCTCTCAAAAGTAGTAGTCACAATTTATCTTATACAGGACGCAAATTCCTTTGCCAAAAGTGTTCATCTTCTTCTTTTGGAATCGCAGTCGCTACCAACAAGTTTCCATCGTGATTTTTGACTTCCAACGATTACCTGAGACACTTGTCAAGCTGTGGTTGTGGACTTGATTGCATCTTGAGTTGCTTCGAGATTCGCGGTTGCAACTGAGGCAAGCTTTACACCACAAATTCATCTGTGACTCTGACTTTCCTTTCTTTGAATTAGTTGCGGCAGAGAAGTGGCCTGTAAATATGTTTGTCCACTTTGTCAACTGCCTTATTCTAGTTCACAGTCGCGATTTATCAAGTTGCAGTCGCGAATTAGAGAGCACTTGCTTACTTTAGAGATTTTTTTTAACTTCATCCAACTTCTAATGTAAAGATTAACTAAAAACTGTAAAACAACACTTAATATGAAATATTAGAATTAATCAATTCCCTTTCTCAAGATCAAAAGAGGTTCAAGACTCAGGGTTAACCACCCTAGTCCAACAATCTTCCCCATTTTGATTTTGACAACATAGATTGATCCTAAGTGAAAAATAATACAGAAATGTGAAATTGCCTGAATGAATGCTTAAGATGAAACTTCTAAGTTTGGCATTCAATCAAACAAAGCAAAGTGAAATTTCTAAAAAGCTAAGTATGATGCTCATGATGCTCCCCCTTAACATATGCTATAATTTTCAAGTTAATATTCCCTGAAGTACTTACTATCGCTCCCCCTTTTGGCAAGATAAAAAAGAGAGGATAAGGGAAAAGAGAAACAATTATAAACTTACAGAAGGAGTAAAAGAAGAATACTTTTATAAAGATAAAATGCATCACACATAAGACAATGTATTGCAAGAAAATAACTTTTTATTTAGATAACTGTGGGATCACAATATTTGTTAAAAACATAAAGAAAATGAAAAACAAATACAAAAAATCCCTAATCGAGAGTAGAGGGGAATCATCTCCGAAAGATAGTGTCTCTGGTGCTTGTGTTGCTCCCTCGGCTTCGTCCCCATCCTCAACGTCATCTTCATTGCCATCTTCATTTTGCGTCTCTTCAAATTCGGTGAAGTCCAGAAGATGGCAAGGAGGAACTCCTAGTTTCTCTTGGAGATCTACCATATCGCTATGAAGATGTGAAAGGAAGAGAAACTTTCTCTTCATCATCCTCATTAGTTTATCCAACTTTTGATTAATAGTGGCAAGAGACAACTTTGTCTTGGCTTTTGGTTGAGGAGGAGGGACTTGTATGATGCCTTCTTCAATCTGAAGCCTCTTTCTCTTTGAAGCTTGAGAGGACTCTATCTTCTTTGCCCCTATCATACCAAGAGTATAGACATAAGTGTCCGGATGTATGGCCTTGACGTTTATGAGATAGGTTAGGTCTAGGAATTTTGGGAGAGAAGGAGCTTCTTGGTGAGGAATTTCTCTTTCTCCTCATCAAGTGCTCCAACAAAATGGTAGATGGTTGTTATGTGGGAGGGCAAGAGAAACTAAACTGGCTTTTGGGTTTTGTACTCATGTGGATTAATTGATTCATAAGGTAACGACCAGTTTGGATTGGTTTATTTTTGACAAGGAAAAATAAGAATACCAAGTCTTTTTGAGAAACCTTCTCGTTACCATCACCTCTAGCATTTATAGAGAAGGTGATGATGCGATAAATGATCCAAAGGGGTAGGGATTTGATGTGTTTGGATAGAAAAGATCGGGGGTCATGATTAGTTTTAATAGAAATCTCCGACCAAAATTCAGAGTAGATAACGTCAAGTGTAGAGATGATGAAGGGAATGTGTTCTCTAACTTTTAAGTTAAAAAGGGAAGACAATTGGTCGAAGGTAATAAAGAAAGGGTTGCCAAAGGCTCGAAACATTAACCCATATTCGTCGACTCTAGAATCAGATTTCTAGCTTAATTGCATGGTGCACATAAATTCTCGTACGACTTCTTCCTATCTAAGTTCATTTCAGAAGATGAACTCGTTCCATCCCAAGTTTGAGACTAATCTTCGCATTTATGCCTAAAGTTTCCAGCATGAATGTTGATGGAATCTTGTTTGAGAGAATCACTTTGCAAGAGTTCGCCTTGAATCTTTCTTTTTCTTCCTTGGTGATTCCCTTCATGAGATGAAGGGTAGGAGGTGCAGAGGGTTGAGCCACTGCCTTGCCCTTGTCGCCTTGGAGAATTTCCTGGGAGCCATAGCAAGAGGGAGATAGCTTAAGGATTTATAGGGATTTTGAAAGAGAGAGTTGGTGTTTGGAAGTGAAGCGAAGAGAGCACTATTGAAAGGGGTATTATAGGCTTGAAGGGGTGTAAAAACGGTCATAAACGACTAGAAATAGATTAAATGAAAGGAGGAAATGGTTGGCAATCAAATCACTTAATTGCCTATGTGGTTACTCTAATTCGCATCCGCGAATTCATGAGTTGCGATCGCAAATTCCAAAAAATGTGAGTAACGGACAAATTTTTCTCTGGAAAAGGTGCGTTAACGATCATATTTTTGAAAAACTGACCAAAATTTGTAGTGGAGTGCAAATTTCGCAACCACAAATTGACATTTGACAGTCGGATGATATTGACTTATAATTCGCGAACGTGAAGAAGGAATAGCGACTGCGAATTATGAGTCAACAAGGATAAGAATTGAAAATCCAATTTTTTTAAAAAAAAATGAAAAATTGTGATCTACATGAAAATACATACATTAATATCACAAACCAACAAATACCAATACATATAGCAATATTACACAAGAGATCAAAAATTTTCACTTTAGGGAGCTTCCATCAAGCATTCCCAATTCTCTCGTGATGAAGTTCAACCTTTGTTCATTTAAAGGTTTGGTGAAAATATCTGCAAGTTGATGATTTGTGTTAATAAATTCCAACACAACATCACTTTTTTGCACATGATCTCTAAGAAAATGATGTCTAATGTCTATTTGCTTACTTCTAGAATATTGGATGGGGTTCTTGGAGAGATTAATAGCACTTGTGCTATCACATTTAATGGGAATGTGATCAACTACTTTGCCAAAATCCTTCAATTGTTGTTTTATCTAAAGAATTTTGGTGCAACAACAACCCCTCGCCATATACTCAGCTTTCGCAGTGGATAAGGAAACCAATACTTGCTTTTTATTAGACCAAGAAACTAGACATTCCCCTATAAATTGGCAAGTTTCGAAAGTGCTTTTTCTATCTAATAAACTACCAGCATAATCCACATCTGAATACCCCACAAGGCTAAATGAGGAATCCTTAAGATACCATAGCCCTAAGTGTATAGTGCCATGCAAATACTTAAAGATCCTTTTAACAACATTCAAGTGAGACTCTCTAGGGGAGGATTGAAACCTAGCACACATGTAAACACTAAACATGATATCTGGCCTAGAAGTAGTGAGATAAAGTAGAGATCCGATCATACCTTAATATCTCTTTTCATCTACCACCTTACCTGATTCATTTTTATCTAGCTTGATGGTACTGCTCATTGGAGTTTTAGCTACCTTGCAACCATCCATGTCAAATTTCTTTAGCATCTCTTTTGTGTACTGGGCTTGGTTGATGAAGATCCCTTCTTTGGATTGCTTGACTTATAGACTGAGAAAGAATTTGAGCTCTCCCATCATGCTCATTTCAAATTCCCTAGTCATACACTTAGCAAAATCCTTACAAAGAGATTTATTAGTAGCACCAAAGATAATATCATCAACATAGATTTGAACAATTAATGTATCATGCTTGTGTTTTTTGACAAAAATTATAGTGTCCACTTTTCCTTTCTTAAAATCATTTTTCAAGAGAAATGAACTAAGCCTTTCATACCAAGCTCTCGGAGCTTGTTTCAATCCATATAAGGCTTTGTTCAATATGAAAACATGGTTTGGAAAACAATGAGACTCAAAACTAGGAGGTTGTTTAACATAGACTTCCTCCTCTATGATGCCATTCAAAAAAGCACTATTCACATCCATTTGAAAAAGTTTGAAACTCATATGACATGCAAATGCTAAGAGAATCCTAATGGCCTCTAATCTTGCTATGGGGGCAAAGGTTTCATCATAATATGTGCCTTCCTCTTGGTTGTGTCTCTTAGCAACCAATCTAGCCTTATTTCTAGTAATGAGACCTTGCTCATCTAACTTGTTCCTAAACACCCACTTACAACATATAATTGGGTGTTCTTTAGGCCTAGGGATAAGTTCCCATACCTTGTTTCTCTCAAATTGATTAAGTTCTTCTTATATAGCAGGTACCCAACTTCATCATCAAGAGCCTTATTAATTGACTTTGGCTAAAGTTGAGAAATAAATGCAAGATTATTATCTAAAAGTTGAGATCTAGTACTTACACCCTTAGAAGTATCACTAATGATTAAGTCCTTGGGGTGATACTTGGAGAATCTCCAATCTTTGGGTAGATCTTGGCTTGGTTCTACTTGTGGTTGATGATGTTGGTCTTCATCTACTCTTGATGAATCACCTTCTTCTTTTTCTTTATCAACTCTTCTTGTAGAATCATTCAATTCTAATTTTTCAAGATCACCTACAAGATCATCAATAAAGATACCTTTCCCAAGATCAAGTTTATTAGACTCATCAAAGACAACATACATAGATTCTTCAACTACCATTGTACTTTTGTTAAAGACTCTATATGATTTACTTGTGGGTAAATAACCTAAGAAGATTCCTTCATTGGTCTTGGAATCCAAATTTCCAAGATTATCCTTGGTGTTCAAAATATAGCACTTACATCCAAATACTCTAAGGTATGAGATCTTGGGTTTTCTACCATTCCAAAGCCCATAAGAATTTTTATTGAGAATGAGTCTTTTGAAAACTTTATTTGTAATATAACATAAGGTATTAATGGCTTCGGCCCAAAAGTAATTTGGTAAGGAATACTCATTGAGCATTGTTCTAGCCATTTCTACCAAAGGTCTATTTTTCCTCTCTACAACACCATTTTGTTGTGGTGTTCTAGGAGTTGAAAAATTATGAAAAACTTCATTCTCTTCACAATAATTTTCAAATGACTCATTTTGAAATTCCTTTCCATGGTCACTTCTAATAAAAGATATGAAGTAACCTTTTTCATTTTGAACCCTTTTTGCAAAATTTTTGAAAGCATCAAATGAATCATTCTTATGAGCTAGAAAAGATACCTAAGTGAACCTAGAGTAGTCATCTACAAGGACTAGTGCATAATGCTTTCTGCCTAAGCTAGCACTTCTAGTAGGTCCAATCAAGTCCATATGGATAAGTTGAAGTGGTCTAGACGTACTTACAACATTTTTGGCTTTGTGAGAGGCATGGTGTTGCTTCCCCATTCAGCATGGACCACATGTCTTGTCTTTGGGGAAATTTAGCTTGGGAAGCCCTTCCACTAACTTTTCTTTGGATAGGCTTTGAAAAAGATCTATGCTTGCATGCCCAAGCCTTCTATGCCACAACTAAGCTTCATTGCTCAAAGACATAAGACACTTAAAAAATTGATTAGCCAAATTGTCTAAGTCAATTGAGTAGGTATTGCCTTTCCTTTCACCCTTAAAAATAACCTCATCATCCACTAAAGTGGTGACTCGACATTCCCTAGGATCAAAGGTGACTTTATTACCTTTGTCATATAATTGACTTACACTTAACAAATTATGTTGTAAGCCACTAACTAAAAGAACATTATCAATTAAAGAACATCCATTCTTACTAACGGTTCCAATGCCAATTACTTTACCCTTGGCATTGTTACCAAATGTGACACCTTCTTTTTCTTTTAATGCCGTGAATAGCTTTCTATTTCTAATCATGTGCTTGGAACATCCACTATCCACATGCCAATTGCTTGACTTGGTGGTTGCCACATTCCCCTACATAACAATAGTAAGTTACCTTTTCTTAGGTACCCAAGCATACTTAGGTCCTTAGGGGTTAAAATATGAAGGGTCCTTTAATTTGAGGTGAGTCTTCCTAATATAACAATGAATATTAATATGTCCAAATCTCATGCAATAATGGCATTGTAGTTTAAACTTAGGAGTCTTTCTCCTTTGCACAAATTTAGTATGAGTAGGAGGCCTTCTGATGCCTTGGTCATGTGAATGCATGCATGAACATGTATGATGAGTATGAGGAGAAAATTTTTTATGAGTATGACCATGCTTTCTATTATAAATGTAGGCATGATTAGCTCTTTGAGTCTTAGCTCTAGAGTTTGGGAGAGCCTTCCTTTTGCCCTTAGGCTTAAGAGGCTTAGTGCTAGGAGCACTTTTCTTCTCAATTACCTCAATGCTAGATGTTTGAGGTTCTGAAGATCTAACAAATGTGGTATGAGATGATGAGGAGGCTCATTGAAGCCTAAACCATGTCTAACTAGTGGTGGTCTTTATGACACAATCAATGTGTCTAAGGCTTCTTTTCCTTTATGGAACCTAGAGATAGAGCTTCTAAGCTCAATGACTTCTCCTTTAAAAGTGTCATTCTCCTTTCTTAATAAAGCCATAGAAGAAGATGAAGTGGAAAGTTTTTCTACTGATTTTTTGAGTTCTTCATTAGAAGTCTTCAACTCATTTACAAGATCACTAAGAGTCTTATATTCATCTTCTAATTTTGAACACTTTTTCTTATAAGTTTTTACTTGTGACTTATATTTGTCACACCTCATGGTTAGAGCCTATAAAAGCTCTTCATCTATCTCATTAAATTCAAAATCAGAATGAGAATAGGAAGAAGTACTTACCTCATTTGTAAAATATTCTTATGCCATGAAGCATATATTGGCAACTTCTCCTTCTTCCTTTTCTTCACTTGAGCTTTCATCCCAAGTGTCTAAAAAACTATTCTTCTTCTCCTTGTCCCATCTCTTCTTCTTCTTTAATTTGAGACACTCATACTTGATGTGGCCTTGCTTGCCACATTCATAACAAGTGACTTCATTGGATTTCTCTCTTAGATTAGGAGCCTTTTCTTTCTTTTCTTGATCAACTTCTTTGCTCTCCTAAAGAGCATTGCTAGCTCCTCTTCTTTCTTGTCACTTTCTTCATCACTTGAGGTGATCTCTACCTCATTCTCTTTTGTTGAAGCTTTAAAAGCCATGACTTTTCTCTCTTTCTCTGGTTTGTCTCCTTGGCCTCTTAGCTTTTTCATTTGTTCATCTTTTTATAAGGCCAACTCATGAGTTAAGAGTTTACCTATCAACACATCGGTTGGAACCTTTCCAATCTCCCGATTGGACTCTTGTATGTTGCAAACTCTAGCACCAAATTTATCTAGAGGAAGAGTTTTAAGGATTTTTGTGTTTACCTCATAGATAGTGAGAGCTCTTTCAAATTTCTTCATGTTGGTGACAATGGACAAGAGTCTATTTGCCTGTGATGCACTCATTGTCCTTCATCATGAAGAGTTCTTATTCGGTGATATACATCTCCAAACGACTTGATTTGATTATAGTTGTGCCTTCATGATAGTTCTCTAAAGTCTCCCAAATGGCATATGTTGTTTGACAATATTGCACTCTTCCAATCTCTTCTCTAGAGAGTGAGCTTAGAAGAATGGTCATTGCTCTTTTGTTCTTGCCATTTGATCTCCAATGAGCTTCAACCTATTCTTCCCTTAGGATTAATTCTTCATTACCATCCACAACTTTGATGGGTGGCTTCCATTCCTTGATGATCACATCCCAAAGGTCCACCACTTCTATGTCAAGATAGATCTTCATCCTATACTTCCAATGAGTATAGTCTGTTCCATCAAAGTTTGGCTTGAGTTGTGAGTGGATTCCCTTTTGTGCCATAATCTTTGTTCACCCAATGAAGGTTTGATTGTGAAGCTTGGCTCTAATGCCACTTGTTGGCCCTAGGCACCAAGAATGGGGGGTTGAATTGGTGTATACAAATTAAAATTGAAAGGAGAGAAGAGAAATGAGTAGGAAAGAAACACACAATTTATAGTGGTTCAGGTATAAACAACCTTACGTCCACTCCCTAATTCTTAGAAATTGGGCGTTCCACTATCTTTCAAAACTGTTTTCAAGCTTACATCAAACTTTTACACTTGTGTTTTAAAGG
>CATIWR010139799.1:0-13811 GCA_949677035.1 Omphalea diandra
TAAGGTTGTGTGTGAGCCCGTAAAACACACTGTTGTAAGGTTGTGTGTGAGCCTGTAAAACACATTGTTGTAAGTTGAGTGTGAGCTTGTAAAACACTAGTGATTGAGTGAAATATCCAATTGGTGAATTGGGGAGTGGACGTAGGGTTGGTTAATACCCGAACCACTATAAATCGCTTGTCTTCATTATTCTCATTATTCTTCCCCTCTTCATTGTTTTTAAATTTTTATACACCAATTCAACCCACCTTCTTGGTGTCAAGGGCCAACAATTTCTACTATATATTTATAGTTATGAAAACACATAATTTTATAATTGGTATCATTCAGTAATTGTCTCACTTTATCTTAATATTTCTAATATTTTTTTTAATTTGATAGTTAATTAAAATATAAAATAATCATATTATTCTAAAATAATCTTATTTTTCACCATAATACCATACTATGAGATTTTAAATCATTTATAATCTCACTTGTTTTAACGTATAATCTTTATGTGTAGTGATAAATATATAATTAATCTTTTAATTTCATATGCTCATGTATACGATAAGATTGCAATGTTAACAGAAAATGTAATCTTATATGGATGATTCAATTTGTCATAATCCATTAATATATATCACTTGTCTAAGTATTTTATTTTAGTATATATATGCAGCGATAAATAAATACACTTTCAATTTCATTGGTACTATGTGCGATACAATACCAATTAAAAAGTAGATATATGTGTATAGTTTAAAACTTATACTATAATTTCTAAATTCATTGGATGATATGAAGTTTTAATTAATCTCTTAATATCAATTATTTTATTATATATAATATAAAATTTTCGTTTCAATCTCATTGGTATATCCTTTTATATATTCTAGACATACAATATCAATTGAAAAATAAAAAGTGTATAATATTATAATTTCAAATTCAATTATCAAATTTTTCAAGGGATTGAGCTTGCCAATTGGTATATTCTGGGCTGAGTTCATGTTATATGACAGACCTAAATGTACATAAAATTAAAAATTAATATACATACATATAGAGATTAACGATGTATGTTTTTTAATGTATATATAATTTAACATCAATATACATGAATTTCAATATTCATATATTTTAATACCAATATACATACAATTAAAATTAAATATACATATAGATTTATGACTATAAAACACTATAAATCGAACTCTATGATATAATTTGCGCTAGCTTGCATCTTGCAATTTTCCTTGCAAATTGAATGTCACAGCCCAGCCCGTGAACAAATAGCAGATGATACCTATAAAGCTGAATGGTAAGATTTTTTTTTTTAATTCATAGAAAATAATTTATTTATACAAAATATTTTTAATAAATATATTATATGATATTTAAAATATATTAAAAATATTAATTTTTTATTTAAAAAATTATAATAAATTAATATATTAAATATTTTATATTTATATTACTTATTGTTTAATATAAAAAATTATATATTACCATCAATGGATACGGTGATGTGTGTCATTGATCAATATATTAATAAATATATTTATATAATTTATTTTTATTCAAATAAATTTATCAAAATTTTGAAAATAATTTTTTTAAAAAGAAAGTCATTTATTTAAAATTAATTTAATTTTATTTAAATAAAAAATATTTTCTACTAATCATTTTTTTTTATTCCACAAGATATAAAAAACAATAACAATACACGTTATGAACACCCACCAAAAGTGACATTGTGCACGACAGCTAGTTAGCGACGGATACTTTTCCATCACTAACTAGCGAGGGTTTAATGACATAATGCTATTACTAACATAAAAAAAATAAAAATAATTAAAA
This sequence comes from Omphalea diandra, assembly GCA_949677035.1. Lineage (NCBI taxonomy): Eukaryota > Viridiplantae > Streptophyta > Magnoliopsida > Malpighiales > Euphorbiaceae > Omphalea > Omphalea diandra. The sequence goes on from CATIWR010139799.1 coordinate 1,846, forward strand.
TTTATAAATATTTTGGACTATTATAAATATGTTAAAAATTTTATAAATATTAAATTATGTATAAATAATATTATCTAATATAATATAAAAATAATATTATTAAATTATAATATAATATTTTAAATAATAGAGTGATAATATTAAACATTTGGGTGTAAACTGAGACAACTTACAAGCTACTTTAAATTGATTTAGTCGAGCTTGAGCTACTCAAGTATATCAAGACAGTCTAATTCAAGTATCATAATACTCAACTCAAGAGATTCTCGTAAATCTAATCGGTTAAATATTTTTGACTCAACATGATTACAATTTGATCCTAACATGGTTCAATAAATTAATAATATTAAATGATTAATTTAATATTATTAAATTATAATATAATATATAAAATATCCAAATATAATAGGGTAAATATAATATTAAAGGAGAATATTAAATTATAGTAAAATTAGTGTGTGTGTGTGTGTGTGTTAAAGGAAGGAAGTAGATTTGTGCTTTATAAAATGACCAAAGAGCAAGAAAAGACAACCTAAGTTCCAGTTTTGAGCATTATTTTGTATATTGGACATATCTCCCACTGCAAAACTCCAAATGAGGTGATTAAAAAGTTATTGGAAAGCTAAGACATAGGGATACAACTTTCATATTTTGCACTTGAGCTAATTCAACCATCTTTGGGGTCAAAAGTCAATTGTAATGCTCGAGAACCAAGTCAGGCAGAATCATTAGGCGTGGCTATGCGCATGGTCGTGCACCAACAAGATAGGAAGATCAAGCAGGTTAGAAATATCGAGCATGGCCATGCATACAGTTGTGCCTGTTTTGCTACAAGCTTATCTCAAATTGACATGACCATGTGTATGGTTGTGCAATTTAAATGCAAATTTACTCTTTTGAAGGTTTTTTTTCCTATTCTTGGATTTTGACTTTCCTAACTAGAAGACTTGGTTAAAGTCTTATTTAAGGAAGGAAGGAAGCATAAGAGAATAGAGAAAGGATTGCAAAAGGAGAACATCGTTTAAGCTAAGGTTACACCAATTTTCTAGAGAGAGAAGTAGCAATAATTCAAGCAATCAAAAAAAAGTTTCTGGCTATTCTTAAAGCTGTTTTTATTATTTATTTTCTTTTCTTTTTATTTCATAATGAGCCAAACTTTAATTTGGCTAAGGTTGTAAGTGGATCTTATATAATTTTCTTTGGATTTTCTTAATCTAAATTTATTTGATTTCTTGCATCGTTGATATTAGCAATTGTTAAGTCTTAATTATTTGATCAATTGGCCATTGATTATCTTAGTTCTGTGAACCGAAAATCGATAAGTGTTTTTCATAAAATTGAGCTTTCAACAATTCCTTTGCTTTGTTATTGAGTTGAGAAACCTTAACAGCTCATCGTTATCATTAGAGTCTTGAAACAAGAGGCAATTGCATAATGTTTAGCTTTTGAGTTAAGGAACCCTTAGCTAACATGTTTTTGTATGTTAATTTATACTCGAAAGGGATTAATTGACCACCTTAGTGACTTGATTGTAGTACTTGTTGCATGAATCAATTAGACAAGGATTAGGGATCCAATAGAAGGTTATCAAATGAAGTTAAACGTTTATTATACATTGATTATCTCTCATCTTTATTAGTATTTTACTTTGCTTTATTTATTTATAATTAGAATTATCTTTCACTATTGATTCTCTAGATAATATAAGTTACAAGATACTTAGTACTTAAACTCAATCCTCGTGGAAACAATATTTGTACTCGTAGAGTACACTTTATTACTTCTGACATGTGCACTTGCAGCTTAGGGGTTTTTATATATCATGCACCCTTAGTATATTCAAACCTACAGGTTGCCCATTAGAAGGGTTCAAAATAAGAATGTTAACTGACAAAAAATATTATGTTGCGCACTATGAAGAAGTAGCACATTATATTGAGTAATAATTCATCTTTATTTCTATTTAACAATGATAATATGGAATTACACTTGTATATATTAATGTATGTTGATTTTTATATATGATGTGAAGGATTTACTTATCAGGGTTATGATAAAGTTACCCAACAATTGTTAACAATCAGGTTGATGCGTGTATGGAAAATGATTTTGCGATTTGGTTCAATCAATATGTGAGTATATAAAATGCATGATAAACTTGTCATTTTCAAGTATGTGTAACACAATTTAATGCTTGGTTTGCTAAATTAATATAAATTGTAGACACATAATTGATCAAATAGTGTTACCAACATTTTTATCAAGGATTTGACAAAAGATTCATTACGTATTGTAAAGTTGTATCATGAATATTAAGTCAATGATTACAAATTTCACTCTAGAGTACATAGTTCTAATAGAGCAAGTAATAATTGTGGAATTTGCATAAAGAGCACAAATTATAGGGCTGATGATAGTGACTACTATGATCAATTAATTGAGGTTCTAAAGTTAGAGTATCTTGCACTACCCTACAAGAGAACTGTTTTATTCAACTGTGAGTAATTTGATCCTAGACCAAATGTTGGTAAGATAGTTTACAAGCAATACAAACTTGTTAATGTGAACTGTAAAAAAAAATTCAATAAGTATGAATCATTTGTCCTTACGTCGTAAGCAACACAGGTATATTATGCCACATATCCTAACATAAAGCGAGACAAGAATGATTAGTGTGGTAAAAGTTTTGACTGTCAACAGTGAAACTTTTCAAGATGATGACGCATAAATTCATGAAATTGACCGTCAAATTCAAAATCAACGACTGAGCTTGATTGATCCAATTGATTCATTTGTTGACATTGACGAGAGTGACAATGAGGACAATGCGTCAAAAAATGAAGAATTAGATGATGATGTTAATTTACATAACATCGATAGTGATTAGAGGTAGTGTTATCACAATTTCTTTTGTAATATTTATATTATATTGATTGAATGTAATTGCATTTCTAAACATACATATTTATATATTTCAAAGGATGCGAGAGAATGATTGATATCGTGAGAGTTCATCAGAGCGAGTTTCTACACAAGGTACTAGTCGAGGCCAACATGATATCATCTTTTTCGTCACCTTATGTACCACTGTCTGATCAGTTCATTTCATCATCTCTAGTTCCACCAGTTGTAGCATCACCTGCATATTTTTTGCCTTTATCACCTTTCTCACCACTCACTGCGCCAGCACAATCAACTGTTTATGATTATTTTACTGCATCTGCAGCTGATCTTTCATCATCTCATCGACCTAGGATGCAAGTCGATGGTATCAGGTATGTTGTTATACATACATACATATATGTGTGTGTGTGTGTGTGTGTGTGTGTGTGTGTGTGTTTTATATATACATATATTTGGTCATATGTTATCTATTTGTGCATTTTTTTTCTAATTTAGTCACAGGAAATTGGTGTTCTAGTTACATTCTCTCAATTTTCAAGCAACATTTGGACCCTCAAGGCTATACTTGGAAGATGATGTTAGCAGACACCAAAGATTTCTATTAGAAGAAATTCAAGGTGCAATTTTAATTTTTTTCTTAATACAATTTTAATTCATGTGCTCATATTTTTTTTTAATATTGCACAAATATTCTTTTTAGGATGTCATTATGGAGACTATGATCAAGATTGTATAGGAGAATACAACTGCTAGGCAATATTCAGATATTTTATCACACTTGAGACGTGGTAATAAGCCAAAATACGTCTCTAAAGATATTTGAAATTTATGGAAGTAGAAAGGGGATACGTCGAAATTTCAAGCGTGTTTTGCCCAAGCTTCCAAGAATAGACGCGTAGAGTCTGCTGGTGTTGGTACTGGTCTATGTCACCATACAGCCGATTCTAGATCATTTCTTATGCACTCCATAGATTTGATTGGTTTATTTACTAATCTTTTTTTATTTAATTATGGAATGTTTCAACTAATGTACTGAAATTGTGTTTCATGAGAGAGAACTGAAACATTCAGCCACAAATTATGAGATTTTCAAGAAGACACATATTAAAACAGCGACAATCAATTTATTAATAAACAATCACTGGACATTAATATGAGTTAAATAAAAATCAGTGCACTATTTTTCATTTTGGCTATTGTAATAGCTTCACTTATCATTCACCATCATTTTTCATATTTATTAGGTTGTGGTGGAGAATCGTATTGTTGATGCTACTTCACAAATACCAGAGGTTTTATGGAAATTCAAGCCGTTAACGTTGACGAGGTGTACATGGATGTTGTTGGAGGATACAAAAAGAGTAGAGTGTATAAACTTCCATGGTGATGTCTAATCATCTCTCTTCTTGTGTCGCCTTTTACTCAACCACATCACATATGACTACATATCCTGAATTGGTGTCGCGCATTAGGATGTAGGCCCGAGACGAGGTTTGAGAAGAGATTCGAGGCGGGCTTCGAGATGAGTTGCAAAGTCAGTTTCAATATGAGTTTGATCAGCAGTTTATTATCATGCAGCAGACGCTAACTTCTATGTTAGCTACCATGCATTGTCAAATTCTACCAGCACCACCTTCGCATGCAAATGACGATTATTTGGTAGAGTCAAATGACCAAGACGAACTTGATTAGTTTTTTTTTTTTTTCATATTTATGTATCTGATATGTACAATATTGTTGTAAGCATAATATAATTTATTTTAATTTTTAATTAACGAATTTTTTATATATTGTGTTCCTTTATAATACAATTTCAAATGTGAATACAAATAAAAATTAATAATATAAAATTTTTAATATAAAAATATTAATAAAATTCTAACGATAAAATTCGGACGAAATATCTACTAAAAACCGATGAAATTACAACAAAAAAGTCGTGAAAGTCTGTCACATTAGCAACAAAACATCGGCAAAAATTTTCGCCGTTATTCCCTCGATAGGCTTAGCGATGAAACAACGATGAAAATTTTCATCGCTAAAATTTTGTTGTTGTTATTAGCGAGGAAAATTTTCATCACTAAACCTAATAAGGGAATGAAGACAAAATTTTAGCGACATAAATTTTTCATCGTTATTCCCTCTCTAACCTTAACTATTGACTGAATTTTCGTTGCTAAGCCTTGACGATGACCAGTCTAGCGACGGACCCAATTTCATCGATAGTTCATCACTAAGCAGTCTTAATGACGAAATCTATGTCCTCAGTGACGAAAAATTTTGTTACTAAACAAACAGATTTTTGTAGTGTAAGGTTATTTAGGATAGCTCATTAATGTAGCTAATAGTAATTTAACATTAATTGTTTGGTAAATTATATTTAGCAATTGCTATTAATCTATACAATAAATAATAAGCGTACACTTTTAATATTTTATTGTATAAATAAAAATTAAAATATAATAAAATAATATATTTTTCACATATACTTACAAAGCATAATTTCAAAATTTATAATACCATAATTATTAATTTATATTTATAAAATCGTAATAATTATTTCTTGTTAATATATATATATATATATACACAAGTGTTTCCATTGTGAAGGATGTTAGACAATGAACATATGTGTATAATTAAATCATTTTGGTTGACAACCAAAAACATAAATTAAAACTATTAATAAATTCATAACTATAAACTTATAGTACAAATTCTGAAAAAAAAAAACTGAATTTTCTTTTGCATGTTTTATATTTAAATTTTTTTTGAGCCATTTAAATCTTAGCTCAATTGAGCTACCAAACAAGACTCTTATCGTTAATATGATTTAACTATTTCATCATATACCCTTGTTTAGGTATTGAAGCCGATTCAATTGAGCTATCAATTCTTTCTGTAAGTGATAATTTCGTGTCAAACACTTCATCTTTTGTAACAGAATTAATAAATCAACTGGGTTTGACTGATTGCTCTGTTAGTTTGCAAACTCACAGCTTGAGATGATTCAGAATATCACTGCACTGTAACTCATTGGTAACTAGCTGCTTCTGTAATCTGATGAGTCAAAAATTTCATATCTGTGAGGACCGCTGTGATCTGCTTCTGAGGGTTAGGATCACTGCACTATAACTCATTGGTAATTAGCTGTTTCTATAATCTGATAGTCAAAAATTCCATTTCTATGTGGACCTCTGTGATCTACTTCTGACGGTTAGGATCATGCCTCAAATGCACAAGCTTCTCTAGATTTCAAGTTCAGCCCAGCCTGACCACAAAACCGACAAAGCCCACATAAGACAGTATCCAAGACAAGACACCTGATAGAGATGCATCAACATTCTTCCTGAATTTTTATTCCAATTTGTGCCCCTTGTAAGCTTTATAATTTTATCGAAAAATGGCTACGCCTTATCATCTCCATATAAATTCCCCATCTACCGAAGAGGCTTGATTGTGTATGCGCGCGCGCCCACACACACACATATATATATATATAATCTTCAGTTGCATGTAAAATGGGAAATTACACTGAAACGTCATGAAATTTGCGGCATAAAGACAAGATCATTAAGGTAACAAAAGAACAAGTGCTGAGGAGAAAAGCCATCGTATCAAAAATGATTTTCCAGATGCAATCATATGGTAGAACCGCATAAAATCACAGGCTCAGACAAATTAGTAGAGTTTAAATATTGACATACCGATGACCTCTTCATCAGCATCTTTTGAATATTAAAGCGCATAATCCAGCAACCACAGAAAAGTCAGTTGCTGGAAATTTGTCTGCTAGTGTTGAAGCCTTATCAGGGGAAGTATATAGCACAACCCAATGGCTGCTATTGCAAGCGAGGCTCCCAATTACAAAAGTTCTTGTCCCATTCCACACCGGCATGAAATAACTTCTAAAGCACTATCACCAAATCACGATTTCTCTGTGCAGCATATTCACATTTCCTGATCAATCGAGCATTATTGTTCCATATATTTTGTGGTTCCATCGGAGAATGGATTGTCTACCTCACTTCCACTACTCAAAGCATCATCATCTTCCAATGGTAAAACCTTCTCCCGTGTTGAATTGTCATTGAGATGACACTTGACAAACTTAACATGTTTATCCTCTTCATCCTCTCTCCCTTCTTTGCGTTTCCTTGTCCCATTAGTTTCTGGTGCTTTCAGCACCACCTGAGCAGCCAAGTTCATAGTGCCCTCAGAATCAACCATCTCCAAATCACCATCAACTTTACCTTTCCCCTTACTCTCATTGCTGCGGTAACAGAAGTTATTTTCAACCAAACTCTCGCCATTTGACTTAATTACAAAAAGCCCACCCTCTAATCTTGATTTACAAATTATGGTTTTTGCATACAGCTTGGAAGTGTCTCTATCAAACACTTTTGCTCCTCCATCTTCCAGAATCAGTAGCCACTCTGGAAATTAGAATACTTCATAAATCACATAAATATGTATTGCCATAAAATATCGCAAATGGAAAAACAGTTGCAAAATGGGTGCTCCTCTCTTAAGTATCTCCTACCGAAAGTTGTCCAGTTAGCAATGATAGAGGGACATATATCAGTACAGAAGGAGTGCCACTGACAGTATACTCACAAGTACAGCTGGTCAAGTAATTTAATCCTCCACTTTAACAATGACATGACAGTGCCTCTATGCTTTTTGAGAATCATAATCAGACAAGACAATGCAAGAGGTGCTAATCCTCTGATAAATGAGGTGAAATAATAAAAGACTAGAGATAATGGAGGAACTTACTGATAAGAGCTAGAGGAGTGGACACCTGTGGAACCCTTGTTTCACTAGAAATGCAAGGCTGAGATGTAACCCACTTGATCAATTGAGATGGCAGACAAGATGCAGAGAAAGCTTGTATAAAAGAAATGACTTTGGTCTGGTCCCCAATTTCCCTATGGCCAAAGAAACAAGAAGATCAGATGATGTGATCTATTAAGTAATCTTCTGTCACCTTCAGAATCTTCAATCTCCATACCTGAGAAATTGCATGGCATTGTCAGCAACAAACAACCATGTTATAGCAATATTTTTCAAGCATCCATCAGGTAGATAAATCCCTTTTTGCGTGCCAAGAAAGGGCAACTCTGCTGCTATTACAGTATCATACAGGATTTCTCGTAGGAAAACTTCATCTTCAGATTTCTGAGACAACCAAAAAAAAAAAAAAAATGCATAGATTCTTTCAGTTCTTCAAGAAGACTAACCATATCACAACTATCGATTGTTAAGCATCATATCATATATGCAGCAAAATTTAAACAGCCTTGTACTATTTTTTTTGCAGCAACTACCTGAAGTCCTCACTAACATCATCAAATGGAAACAGATAAAATGTATTTGGATTGGGTTCTAGTTGAACAGTGCAGTTTTGATATATAATAATATTCAGTAAGGCTAGTGATCATGAAACATGAATCAAGGTAATGTACACTTTTTAGGCTTAAAGCCTATGGCTTGCATCAAATGAAGCCGAATCAAATTCCTTCAGGCTCAAGTCATCTAAACCTCAAGCAAAAATATACAGCTCAGTCTAAAGTATACAGTTGCATGCTAATCACTTAACAGCACCCCTAACAATATGCGAATAAGAAAAGACAATTACATGATGCCACAGAGATAGCTCACAATCGCATATTGCCTCATGGGAGGAGAAAATCCCCACATTCATTTCTAACCTTATATTTTTTGCATTTTTAACTGCACACTCTACAGTTAAACTTATATTACAATATTTCATTTCAAAGATTTTTGACATACTATAACACTCAAATTTGGAAGTTACTTATCGCTATATATGGCAAGGCAAAAAGTTCTATTAAAGGTCCTTAATAAGATTAAGCTACAAATATTGTATCAGTACCAGATACCAGCCAGCCTAACCAGTAAAACTGTGCCCTCTATTCTGTGGCGATACAATCAAACCAGTAAGAAAGAAAAATAAAGCTGCTATTTACTAAAAGGTAAGATACTGACCAGTATGGAGGTGACCGATAATACTGGCTCTAACAGCGTCTTGAGGAGAATGTCTGGCATTGTTTTAAAAAAAAAAGAGCTTAACATCACATGTCCTTACTGCATATTATATAAGAATTCATAAATTTGATAATTCATTGGCAAAAGAAAAAGCAGTCAAGAAAATATAAAAATCCAACAAAGAAAAAGAAATCATGATCTCACCAACAAAGTAATAACTTCGAAATCCAGCTATCATCTGAACCATCCAACCCTGCAGTTCCTTTTTCAACTCTTCCCTCGAACTCCCTGACCCGAATTTCAAGCACAACCTCAACAAGAAAGCCTCAATCATAACAATCCCAGCTAAGCACCCGACATTAACCATCCCTTCCATAATCCCAGCATTAAACAGTGGAAAAAACACCCTCAACTCCTTTCCGTATTTACAACAATGCCCAACTCTTCCGACCACTCAAACGCATACCGAATCCATGAAACAACAATCCAAACCGCCAAATTCTCCCTCCACTTTATCAAAATTGGCGCCGCAACAAATATTAATATAACTAATAATAATTTCCAGCAAAGTTTCAATCTGTTCCGTATGATGAGATATTAAAATTAAACTATGCAGTTCGTAAATGAGGGGAGCGAGTAAGGCGATTTTTTTAACCGCACTAGAGGAGGAAGAGCAGGAAACTAGGAGGTGAAATAAGTCTTTGACTTGGTTTGACTGGTTCTTGGAGGAATGAAAAGTTAAAGCGGAGTAAAACCAGAGGATTTGGAGAGGAGGGTCGGGTAAGTTTTGAAGGAGGCGGGAGAATGTGGAGGTGAAATTCGAAAAGTCGGTTGCACCTTTCCGGTATTCAGTTAAGAAGCGGTTGATTGATTCTTTTAGCATGGATTGGAAAGGGAAATCGGCGTGTGGGCTTTGATTCGGTATGGCTGGTTCATGTTGAGGGCCGAAGTGGAAGTCGAAGTGAAATTGATGGGTTTTTTGGTTGGTGGTCCGTTTGAATCGAGTATAAACCCTAGGCGGGCGGGATGGGAATGATGTGAGAAGCCGTAAATGAGAGGGATGTTGGGGGGTGTTTTGGTAACAACACGTATTTTTTAATTTGAGCCAATAAAAATGGTCTCTTTTTTTTTTTTTTTTAAATCAGCAGTTTAAAATAGCAACTTACAATATATATATATATAAAACTTTTGTTGATATAATTTATTTAAATTTAATGTAAAAATATATAAAATTGAATTACATATAAAAAAATTGATAAAATAAAATTTTAATTATTAAACTTTTACTTATTAATAATTGAAAAATAATTATTAAAAATACCTTCAATAATAAAAAATAATAAGTGAAAAATTCACAAAAAGTCTAAATTCACAATTAATTAACTTAAAAATCAATAAAATAAAATAAAAATTATTAAAATATGATTAAAATTTCTATATAATATTTTTTATAAATAAAACTTGAAATCATTATTAGTTAAGGTGTTGTAGTATATTAAAATAAAAAACTAATATTTTTTTTTATCTCTCTTTCTCTCTCTCTCTGTAACATTCTGAACCCAAATCATATGTATTTTAATTATGTTATATTTGAATATATGCATTGGATAAATGATTGTTTAAATATGTGAATTGGATAAACACGAAAATGACACTTGCATCATTGCATTTGAGACGTTTGAACGTATATGTAATATTTGCATAGTTGCATGAAAAATTATCTTATGTTGTATGCATATTATAGTATCATAAATAATGGTGTTATATAGTTTATTTAAAAGTTTAAGGAACATTTGGGGATTAAGAGATGGATAGAGATGCTTAATGAGTGAAAAAATGGACTAAAAGAGGAAAAATGAATTTTCAACCAATAAAAATGAAACACCATAATTTTGTCTTGTTACAATAGGTCTACCAGTGGAATTTTTCACCATTTAGGATCAGAATAAAGAGGTCAAACGTGAGGTACAACAAAAGAAAAAGAGAGATAAGGAAGAAAGAAAGGAAGAAAAAGAATAAGAAGAAGGGGAAGAGTGAGCTGTCTAGGAAAGAATTCTAAGGTTTTTTAATTATGGGAAATAGGTAAGTTAATTTATCTTTTTCTCACATGAAATTAACCTCTCATGACATGTTAATCATGCATGGTTAGTAAGAATTACGGAGTATTTGAGGTAGAGCTTATGTATGGAAGTTGAAATTTAAGAGAAACAAAAACTGATTGTGTTGGTTTTATTGTTAGAGCATAATTCTGTACCCATAATTTCATAACTCTATAAGAGAAATTAGGGAAAGTGTAAAATATCAAAGTTGTAACTTTATACCCCATCTAAATTCATAAGAAACAATTTTGCGTGATTTGGTGTGTGTGAGAAGATATGACTCATTCATTAGGGCTAGTTCACAACCAACCAAAATCACCTCAGTTTTTCTATTTTTATATATTTTAATGACTTTATATGTTGATTTAGATAAAGTACAAAACACAAAATTTGTTCTGTAAATCAATTTTGATTAATGTGTTGTGTGGAAAGAGATATGACTTATTGACTGTGACTGACCATGTATTCAGATGAAATATCGTCAGTCTTTTAATTTTATTTTTCAAGAAATTGATGGTCATAGATTCAGAATTTGATGATGTGTACAACTTGAAAGTTGTATATTTATGTATGAGCTACATGCCCGTAAAATATGTTTGCCAAATTTTATATGGTTGTTGAGATATTTCCCCTTCATTATGACTGCTTATCAATATGTTGAAAACCTGCTCACCCTTCGGTCATTTATTTTGGTGACGTTATGGACTGAATTAGACAATGAGTAAAACATGAAAAATATTTTTTTATGTGTTCTCTAACTTTTGGTAAATCATTTTTGCAATTTGATTTGTAAGATTTGAGATATATCTAATAATGTAAAACTTACTCAAGCTGAGATGACATTGAAATAGGGAAATTCATAAAATTAACCATAAATTATGTAGTGTACATTTTGGACTGAATTTTGGATATGGTATACCCATATATGTCTAGTTTAATTAAAAAAAAAAA
>CATIWR010139821.1:0-16284 GCA_949677035.1 Omphalea diandra
CACACAGGCTGTAGATATCATTGCCACACAGGCTGTAGATATCATTACCACACATGCTGTAGATATCATTGCCACACAGGCTATCAAATATTATCGCCATATAGGCTATCAAATATTATCGCCACATAGGCTATCCAATATTATCACCATACAGGCTATACAATATTATCGCCACACAGGCTATACAATATTATCGCCACATAGGCTATCCAATATTATCGCTACACAGGCTATACAATATTATCACCACATAGGCTATCTAATATTATCGCCACATAAGCTATCAAATATTATCGCCACACGGGGTATCCAATATTATCGCCACACGGGCTATCGAATATTATCGCCACACAGGCTATCCAATATTATCGCCACACAGGCTGTTATATATATTATTGCCATAAAGGCTATTATATATTATTGCCACACAGGCTAGAGATATTATTGTCACATAGGCTATCAAATAGTTTTACCTGCCAACAACTTCAAATATTAACCTTTCAACCAAACAACTATAAATCTAACAAAATTTCAGCAATATAATGACTAATAATAATACCCGTAACTTTGGAAGCTCATATCACCATATACTCCCATTCTCAAGTCATAATTTATCAACATCTCATGAAAATAAATAAATCAAGAATATAACAATCTTTCATCTATGTATGCCATAATATCATCACATTAAACAACATTTCATTCCATTGAGAATAAGTTCATGGCATTTAACCAATCACACATATAGTACCATTAGCTATTTACTTACCTCCTCCTTCAAGCTTATTTAACCGAGGATGGTCCCGACTTATTCCTACTATTATTCTCAATGTCTCGAGTTCCTATTTCAATACACCAAATCAATTAATGATGATAAAGTAAGATTTTCATCTTGTTATGCAACTATGACATGATTCATGCAAGTGGACCTAGTATTTATGCATATTTTCCTTATATGGCAGCCTGAGCTTGCTATACTCTCATAATAATAACTCTAGATACACTCATTCAAATTACTTGATTCTTTTTTTCAAATAAAATGAACACATAATGATATAACATATTCAAATTTCAAGCCAATATCAGACACAGAAAATGTAGTAAATTTTTGAATTTTGTCATATTGCAATGTCATCTCAGTCTGAGTAGGTCTTACATTCTTAGGTGTATCTCAAATTGTACCAATCCAATTATGATAATAATCTACCACTAGTTACAAAACATATAAAGGAACATTTTTAATGTTTTACTCATTATCTTTCAGTTTACAAAGTCACCAAAATAGAGGACCAAATCTCAGGGTGAGCAAGTTTGTAACATGCTGACAACAGTCATGATGAAGGGACAATATCTCAACAACCATGTTGGATTTAGGAACAATGTTTCACAAGCATGTAGATCATACATAAATACACAACTTTCAAGTTTGGACCATCATCAAATTCTGAATCTATGGCCATCAAATTCTTAAAAAATAGAATTAAAAGAAATGTGAGGTTTCATCCCAGTATAGGGTCAGTCCCAATCAATGAGCCATATCTCTTTCCACACAGCAAATCAATCAAAATTGATTTACAGGTATTTAAAGGTGATATAAGCTATAAGTTTCATGTTTTGCACTTTGTCAAAATCAGAATATAATACCATCAAATTATAAGAAAACAGAAGACTGAGATAATCTCGGTTCGTATGTGAGCTAGCCCTATTGAAGTAGCCATATCTCCTCACACACACAAAATCAAGCAAAACCATTTCATATGAATTTATATGAGACATAAAGCTACAAATTTTATATTTTAAACTTTCCTTAATTCTACATTTAGGGTTATGAAATTGTGGGTGCAAAATTCTACTCTAATCTCTTGGATTACAACTTTCATCCAAGAGCTCTACCTTAATTACTCCATAATTCTCACTAACCATGCATGATTAACTTGTGATGAGAGGTTAATTTTAGTTGCAAAAAAGATAAATTAACTTACCTATTATCCTAGAATTAGAAAACCTTAAGACTCTTTCCCTAGGCAGCTCACTCATCTCTCTCTTCTTCTTCTTCTTCCTTTCTTTCTTTCTTCCTTAGCTCTCTCTTTCTTATGGTATAACTCACGGTTTTTCCTCAGTAATCTGATCCTAAATGTCATATATAAACATATTATAACAATATAAAATCATGGTATTTCACTTCCATTGGTTGGAAGTTCACTTTTCCTTTTTTAGTCCCTCTTCTAGTCCCTCTTCTTCACTCCTGAAGCATCTTCATCCATCTCCTACTCCTTAGATGCTCCTTATACTTTTAATTAAGCTCTTAAACACCATTATTTATGATACTGTGACATACACACAACATAAGATAATTTTCCATGCAACTATGCAAATATTACATATATGTTCAAGTGCCCCAAATGTAGGGGTGCAAGTGTCATCGTTGTTTCTCCAATTCTCCAATTCACATGTCTAAAAAAAAATCATTCATCCAAAGCATATATTCAAATATAACATAATAAAAATACATATGATTTGGGTTGTGGATGTTACATATGAGACCTGGTGATTTTATTTTCAAATTTGTCAAATTATTGTCAAATCTAATTAGACATGTGAATTTTACGAATTTTGGTTATTTATGATTAAATTTTGCTAATATTATGAAATTTTGTGAATAAATTTATTTTTCATATCCTTTTATAGAATTTTGTGAATTATTACCCATGGTGATTCTGAATTGAATGTGTTTTATGGGCATTTGTCATTGCCTAATTTAGCTCTTTATTTTCTACATTTATATAAAGTTAGGATTAATTTAGAAATTATTTAAATTTACTCTTGCGTGTACCTCAGGGCCTTTTCCATTTTATTTATCTAGAACAATGCACATAATATTTAAGAAATTATTTAAATTTAAATAATATTTAAATTTAGTCTTGCATGTACCTCAGGGCCTTTCCTATTATATTTATCTAGAACAATTTGCATAATCGTGATTTCTTAGGCACATTGAATATCTATTGAATTTTGCAGGGACCTGCATATAAAGCACAAAAAAATTAGTTTTTGTATGAAATTGCATGAAATTTGCTTACTTAGAACTTGTGATATTTGATTGTTGATCTTGAACTATTTCGCTTTGTAATGCATATCTCATATTTTATGCTTTATCGCTACTTTCCAGATTAAAAAAATGATAATGCATACCTTGTATATTATGCTTTATCGTTATTCCATATTAAAAAGATTATTTGATGTTTTGTGCATCCCTGTGTGCAAAAGTGTAAAGAATTAGAGGACTAATCAATTTTATGCATGTTTTACGTACTTGTGATGTGGTTTTAATTTTTTTGGTTTTTTTACAATGCCTGATTTATTTTTTTCTTATAATTTTTTGGTTGTGACCATCTTCACTTTCATCTTTGTTGTGTAATTCTCACTTTTCTTTTTTTCTTTTAGGTTGATATCTCCTTTTGCAAAGGAAGTGCAACTATCACACCAGTTGGCATTTGGTTTAGGTAGCTACCTTCATGCATAGTTGCTTAACTTGAGGAGACTAGTTCCTTGCCATTTTTATAGACACTGTCGAACAAGCCTCCGCAGAGTGATATGACTATTATGTAGGTTCTAGTAGAGAGGTGGATGGATATTACTCATACCTACCACTTGCTACATATAGGGAGGTGACTTTTTCCCTTGGAGATTTCACTTATATACCAAGAATTGATGCTTGAAGATCTCATGGCCTACTAATACATGAGTCAGTCATCCTATCTTGCAAACAGATTATATGCACTGCCTCATCAGGGGTGTGTCCCTAATATGAAGGGGAACACTGCATTTGAGCACTTTAATTTGAAGAAGGGCATTCTATATGTGATTGACACGAGCCCTCAAAGGGTGATCGATCAAGTGGCTTCCTACTTTCTACTATATAGTCTCACATGGACTCTATTATCTGATCTTAGAGACACAGTAGAGATATGCCTTCTGCTAGCCCTTAAGGATCTTAGGTTGTTTTATCACTTCGGCTAGGGCTCTATTACAATAGCCCATTTATGTTGATATTTAGATAGATTTTATTACAGATTATCATACATGAATGATATCTATAAGGTACTTGAGGTAATTTGTTTGCCTACATTTTCCTTTATTTATATTTTCTTATCTTTTATTTTACTGATCACATGTCTTTGGTAGGCTTAGGCAATCGACTTAGCGTTGTTAGAGGGTGACAACCTTTAGAGAATATGAAGAGGTGTTATCCTTATTTTACAAAATATAGCTTTGCACATCACATCAAGTTGTCAATAGGGGTTAGGCATAATTGCTTGAATGAGCTAACCATGGCTCAAGTTCATTCAATCTCAAAATAAGAATCAGATTATTTGTTTTATGAAATTTATGATTCTGGTAGGCATATGCTTCATTTTATACAACTTTGCCTAGATTGGAGGGGCCTAATAAATGGGTGTTAGCTTGAGTTCATAGAGTTAAGGAAAGCTTTTATGGTCGGCGATTATTGCAGGCCCTTTATTTGAGAGTAGTATCTTGAGGAGCGAGTGTTACTTTAGTAGGAGGTGTCAAACGCTTCACTCGTACCTCATCTTCCATCATCTAACATGTTCTAGGTGTCATACCTAAGGGGACTGAGTACTAATTGGGCATTAAAGCTTAGGGAGCAACTAGTCCTTGGAGGGGTAGGATACTAGGCTTGGATGGTTGAGACTTTGATAGGGATGATTCCACTGTGGGAGGCATGCATCCGGGCTTTCCCTTGCCATTAGGCACATGTTAGGATGGTGCAATGTAGTGGCACTTAGGGCATAACAACCTATGTAGAAAGGAGAACTATGAAGCCTATATCTATAGTTAGGAGTCACAAGTGGGCTTGAGTAGTTGAGACTTTTGGTTTGGAGCTCATTATGGTAAAAGAGCTAGACCTATTTATAGATAGCTTGGTAGAGATGTGTTGGCTTATCTAACCAATCCATGATTGCTGTAGACGTCACTTAGTCATTGTACACATTCAACCCAGTTGGCACAACTCACATGAGTATTATTCCAATGTATCTCCTGCATTTCTTTTTTATTATTTATTATATTTATTAACTTTATTTTGCTTCTTGTAAATCCCTTACATCCAAGCTGAGGCCATGTTTGATATGATAGTTGCACTAAAAAAGAAGGTGATGTAATATACTTGTAAGGTTAAGGTAAGTAATGATGCAAATTATGTATGGATGATTATGCTTGTGTTTATATGTGTATGGAGGTATCCTAATGCCAACCTTGGGAACTTTATAAGACATGAAACAAATTGTCAAAGCTTTGAGCCTAGATGGAGTGGATGAAGAATAGACTACCTACTATGTCCGATAGCTGTGTGGAGTCCTTTGATGAAGATAAGGAGGACTGAGCTTTGCAACTGCCCTTTCTTTTAGGCTTTTAGGATTCTTTTTCCTTTTTTTATTTTTAGAACTATTAGTCACTAAAGTACATTTATTGAGCAAGTTTTAAGGCCCTTTAAAATGTTAGCTTTGGTACATCGGAGCCTTGGGGTATTCTTGAGGTGGAAATGCCTCCATTTTGTCCAACTTTAACTTTCTTTATGGAAATATATGCCTTTTTTTCATTTTGACACTTTATGAATGGTTTTAATGATTATGGTATTAATTTTTCCCTTTGCATATGTATATGCTTCTTCAAACAAGTGTGGATTAATTTGGATGCCCAAAATATAAGGAAAACTCTATTATAGAATTTATAAGAAAAGTGGTTTGCATAAACCACTAAGGTTTCTATGCAAACTACCATTTAGCTATATAGATAACTTTTGTAGCTTGTGTAATCATCTATGTTGTTCATAGTTGTTATGTGCTATTCCCCTTCTATCTCTTTTATAAAGCCTTTTTCCTCAATTTTCATGCCCATATCTACCATTCTCACATTTTCCATCAAGGCTAGAACATTTTTGAAGTCACTCTTAATCCAAAATTGTTTTGATCTACCTTAGGTGGGTTTTAAAGCCCTCCATTACCTTTCCTCTATTTGGCTCAACATGGATTTTCTCTATGCAACTTATGATTTATGGGATCTAACAACTTACTCTTTCCGCTTTGAAAATGTTGAAATTTGTCCTTTATTAGAAGAGTTTGGCACCATTCTTGATATCATATCACTGGCGCAGACCGAATTACACTGCCACACTCAGATTACTTGCATGTTTAAAAAATGATGAAATTATTCGACTTATGCTATGATGAGGTACCCAAATACACCTTAAGTGGTTTCCTCGGAGACCATTTTTTTTCCACCTCTTTATATATTCTCCTAACTTTTGTCTCAATATTTTAAATATTATAGAGTGATGTATAGATCCGAATTATGGGCATAATATTTCCCAAAAGCCTCTATTAATTCCTTCCAATCTTCCTTGATCATCTTTAACTAATTGAAGTACTAAGTTTTTTCAGACCCTTCTAATCATAACTCAAAGAGTTCTAGCATAGTATCAGTTGATACCTTAGATGCCTTCATGACCAACACTTATGACTGAATGTGATTCTTTGCATTTTGAGTTCTTGTGAATTTTGGGAGCTTAGGCATTTAAAAATTAGTTTAAAGTTTTTTAGGCTTGCGAATAAGCAAATCTTTAATATCAATTCCTATCTCCAGACCTTTAGGGTCAAGCATCTTTTGGATCTTTTCCAACTATTTGGTAAGATCATCAAACTGAGTGTTTTCCTTCACGCTTTTCATAGGCTTATTAGAAGTTGTAGTAGTGCTCCTCAGCTCCTTGACCAACTTACTCTTATGATACTCTTTCATCTTAAACAAATCACCATTAATCACCACAAGCTAGGGTGCTTCCATAAGCGCTTTTCCTTTGTTAGTTTTACTAGTAGATGCATCATTCTTCTTCAATATCTCATTAAGGCACTTATTCACTTCCTCAATAATCCTTTCCTCTATGGTATGGCCAAGATCAACCCAAATCCTCTCTATTTTGGATGGAATTATGGTGGCTCTAAAACAAATCTTATTAGCATGATGCATGAATATGATAAAAAAAAATGTATGTGTACATGAAATGCATATGTTATTGCAAAAGATTCTTCCAACCCTATTTCTCCCATACGTAAGATCCAAAGGCTATTTCCTAGCTAAAGTCTTATTGTTCTACCAACATGGATAGAGAATATATGTCGTCGCCTCAGACTAAGTAGGGTTGAAGTCCCAAAAGAATATATGTAAATGTGAAATAACAAATAATGAAGAAGAGAATCAAATATATAAAAAAAAAATCTTTATATTGCTTGGAAGAGATATATAAGTAAATAGAGAATCCTGTTAACAATGGAGGTAAGGGATTTACATAAGTATTTACATAAAAAAAAAATGAAAGTGTTCATATGATAGGGTATAGGGAATACATAAATACTTACATAAGAGATAATTACATAAAAGGGAATGGGATAACATTATATTTACATAGCGGATACGTAAATGGGAATGTCAACCCTTCTTTTGAAGAAGAAATGCAAACAAGAGGGCATCCTATTCCAAGGTGCTATTGGCTTCTACATACGCTTAATGGTTGTCATGATTGTTATAGTTAATGGCTCCCATAAGCTTGGGGGATGGTTATCATAAACCCCCCATTTGATAATACATGAAGGTAATTAGCTTATGACTGATGAACCTCTCTCACTATCTCCTAAGCCTGAATAGAGCTTAAGTCTTAAGTTTGAAGAATCCATCGACTTATCTAAAGGTATATCTAGCATATAAGGTGATGTGTGAAGGCTAAATAAATGTAATGGATTTACCAATAATAAGAATAATATGATCAAAGGTTAACCAAAGATTAAATGCGAAGTAAATTTCAAGTCCTTAGTGGTGTCCCTACTATGAGTGATAGAGAGTTTATAAGGATTGCGCTTACACTAATGGAATCTTGCTTATGAATCCTACATTTTATTGATCATTGAGGGATCAAAATGGACTAAAGGTCATACATTAGTTAAAACCCCTAATCATGCATTAGTTAAAGCCCCTAATCATGGCACATAAATCATATCAACGAGGGATCCTTAAGGCCTCATGCAAGATAGAAGCCATTTTTTAAAGTTATGGTCGAAGAGAGACTAAGGTGGGACAATACATTGGTACCATCTCTAGCTGAAATCTAGAGTTGCCACTCGACTTTGGTGGAGACCAGAATTTGAGCAAGGACAAATTTTGAGCCTACCTAAGTCAATTAGAAGGCCCAATTCATCTTTACTCCATTAGAGAATGAGTTTAAGAATTGGGTATTGCTTGAAGAAAAGGTTAGGCACTACCAAATTGCTTGGATTTAGGGATTCAACCTTTAGACATCTTTGGTTCACATTTTAGCATTTTATCTTTACTATTAGTTAATTCTATTATCACTCTTAATCATGTTTCTAGCACGTCTTAATCAAACATATCATCAAGACATTACAACCATTATCCATAGGGATAAGGGTACAACCATTTTCAAATGGGGAGGTCATACATAATTAATAATCTTAAACATGCATAATCACAATTACCATGCATACATATAGCCACCTACCCATAAAAAACTAAACAAGTTAGCTTTCATCAAGAAGATGAAATAATAAAGTAAGAACATAATGAAATGCACCTAAGCAAAGGGGATCAATAAATCTATTCCAAGTCAAGGGGGCCTAATCTTATTTCTAGGTCAAAGATCAACATAATCCCAACATTACATGAACACAAAAGATGATGATAACATTAAAAACAGGATAAACACACAATCATAAACATTGGAACATATAATGAATATGGCATGCAAGTGCATATGAAGGATGGTAATGGCCTTAGGGAAATCATTGAATCATCATATGGTGATTCTAGGATGTTGCATCCTCACTCCAAAATTTCTTAAAAGAGCTAGGGCGTCCTTATAGGCACCACTAACTATTTACAAGGTTAGGATGTTGGCATATCAAAAAAGAACTATCATAAGGCCAATAACATATGTCATACAATAAACATAAGATGTAAAAAAATGGGGGATCATAAAGAATTGATCTTTCTCTTCTAATCTAATATAGTAGCCATCCTCAAAAGAAAGAAAATGGAAGGAGTGAATAAGTTAGATAACTAATCAATCCTTCATGGTATGGTGATTAGAATATAGAGAATAATTTACTAACATAATAAACAATGAGAAATAAGGGTGCATAAGACCATTGGGATTTTACAAAACCCTCTTTTAGTGATTGCCAAAACACATAAAATATAATATATAACACGCAAAAAAGTGCAAAGGCATAAGAAAGAAGAGATTATATGCATAAAAAACACAAAAACCAATACATAACTTGACCATTGCTCTATTATTTGAATGAATAGAGGTCATAAGCCTTACAAACCTACCCCTATTTTGTAACTAGAGCTCACAAAACACCTGTGTGAAATCTTAAAGAAAGAAGGAATCAAATGGAGAAGAAAAAGAAATTCATGAGCTATTCTCAGTCAAAGTGGATTATACAGACCAACTAATGGTATGTACAGCCTACTGAGAGGTTTGTACAAACCATAGACTAGTTTGTACAGCCCTCTATGATTGGGTTTTCAAAATTTAAAAAAAAAAAAAAAGAAAAAGAAATGGAAAAGAAAAGGGAGGCACCAAACACTCTGGATGCTCTTTGATGATTCTCTTACCTATAGAGGCACTATGGTTTGATCAATCCTCTAAAATGTAAATAAGTATATGCAAATTCAAGTAACAAATGACTTAGAACTACCTCAGATCTTTGTGTATATGAGTATCATGTTTGGTTTTTGTGCATTAGGGTGATTTAATTATGAATTTTAACAAAGCAATACTAGAATTTCCAAGCCTCTCTTTCCTCTTCAAAATGAGTGGTATTTATAAAGAGAGATAGATACATCTAAACTAGTGTGGCTCTAGTTACATCCTATTCTCAACCTACAATAGACAAAAGCCAAAAAAGTTTTAGAGTTTATGGTTTTAGAGTAGTATATAAAGCTAAGAGATTAGTCATACAAACCTTTAAATTGGTTGTACAAACATATGAATGGTAAGGGTTTAAAATCTTCTGTCTGCTAAGGTGCTTGTCTTGGCTATACAACCAAGTGGTTGATTGTACAACCAAGTAAGATGGTTGTATAGCCTTTTAGACGATGGTAGGATGCTTTTATGGACTGGGCTTGATTGGACTTTAGGCTAAGTTTGGCTTGATCCAATGCTTCCTTAAGCTTTTCCCTTTTTCCTTTGCAATTTCCTCCTTTGCATTTTGGGAGACAAATTAAATAGTCATTCATTATTGGGCTTGTATCCTAGGACCCAAAAATATGATGTTCATACATATACCAACTTTGGACATCTAAACTTATTTAAAACACATCATTATCATGTCATTAAAATGTACATTAAGCACATATTAGGAAAACATTAAGTAAACATAAAAAAAAATAGCATCAAAACAAGGAAACTATGCACCAAACCTTGGCCCATAACAATGCAATCACACCAAATCTTATATTAGGGCAATTTAGGAGAGGATCTTGGAACTCTTATGACCCTATAAGTCATCCCTACATTTTGTCCTATTGCGCTTAATGCTCTCATTTACATGTTCTTCACATCATGCACTTATATGATGCATTTTTTTGTCATTAATGTATGTCATTATCCATTATGTGTTGTTTAATGTTGATGTGATTTTTAAAGTAGCAGATTAAGACTTTGATTAGCCTCTCATAGGGTCCATGTAGTGAGTATCTAAGGGTAAGTGACCTAGGTGTTCCTATGACAAGGTGAAGGTGATATGGTTCCCACTATTTGTTTGACTTTATTAGGTTTAAGGGTTATTTTTCTTTAGATTTAATCTCATGTGTTAAAGGCTAACTTGTATGTGGTTTTATAGGTTGGAGGAGCCAATTAGTAAAATATTTTATGTTCATTCATTTGATTTAATGCCCCTTTTTTGATGTTCAATAATACACCCCTATCCCTATGGTGAACATTTGTATTGCTTAATCATTATAAATGGAGGAACATGTGCTAGATGCATGTTTAGGGCCATTTAAAATGGACTAAGTAATCAATAAGGATAAAATTGTAAATTTGAACCAAAGATACTCAAAGGCTGGACCCCAAAGTCCAAGAGATTTGGGGGTGCCTAACATCTTCCCTACATCATACCTAATTGTTGAATCTAATATTTGATGAGGTGAAGACAAGTTTGGCCTTCTATTTGACCTATTAAGACTAGAATCCTTCCTTATCCAAAATTTTGTCCTAACTAAGGTCAAGTGGTGACTCTAGTTAAGTATTTAAGGTAGTACCAAAATATCAACCCTTGTTAGCCCCTTATTGGCCACTTGATTTGAAAAAGGCTTCTACCCATCGAGAGATCCTCCTAAGGATCTTGATGATCCCTTCATATGCCATCAATAGGAGGTTGTACCAATGTATGACCCCATTTCATCAACCCTTCAATGATCGATAAAAGGTTATAAGTCATAAGTAAGATTTCACTCATTCAAGCGCAACCACACATTCAAGGCACCCATAACCAACTTAAAAAAAATTGCAACCAATGATTTGATTTGTTAATTAAGTCATTTCTATAGTTAATTACTATAAAGCCCTTATGGTTTTTCATTTTTAATTAAGTCATCTTTTGTTTTTCACCCTTCTGTTTGCTTTATTACATTATATAGTCCTTGCATTAACTTTTCCATTAAATTCATGTGAAATATTAATAATATACCTAATTTCAACTCAAATTTTTATTTCATACCAATTATAATAAAAAGAAAGAATCAAATTAATTTTTTCCTGTATCCTACAATATTACACATAAAGAGTCTTTATTTTTCATTACACTACATAATGTGTGTATTTTATACACATTTAATTGGCTATAAATTTTAAATTTTATTTGTAAAAGTAGGTATTTAACTTTTGAAATAAGAATTAATTGGCAATAAAATTTGAATTTTATTTGTAAAAGTAGGCATTTAACTTTTGAAATAAGAACTAACTATAAAGGTTTTGCTTCCTTAAAGGTGTGAAAAGAATGTAGGCATTTAAAGGATGTTTTAAAACATTTGAAGAATTATATGCCACTTTGGAAGATCAAAATCAAGGGAGGAAGTAAGAAAATCATAAACAATGTGTAAATAAAAACTAATTTCAAGAATCAAGAAGCAATTAGGAGGAAATTAAAGGTTTTAACATTGTACAACCATGCTTGAAGTTGTGCAACCTTATACAATTATGCATATGGTCATGCATATTTCCCAAAGATTGCCTTGTCTAAAGAATGAAGAAATAAAATGCTTCTTAGTTGCATAGCTTCATGCACAGTCATGTAACACTACATGGATTCATGCATGGTCATGCAACTCTACAACAAAACTTCCTAAAATAAAAGCATGCTCTTCCTTTTTGGATTTTTATCCTATTTAGGCATATTTTTCACATTATAAGAGGAGAGAAAGGATCAAAATATATAAGATCTTTAAAACTAAGGAAGGTGATTCAAGGTGAGATTACAACTATTCATTGTAAAAATTAGAATTTGAAGATTTTAAAGGCCATTTTATAACTCTTTATAGGAAACTCATCTTAAGGAGATACAAACTCTTTTATTTTAATTATTCTTTCAATATGTTTATGATTATGGTTTCTTCTTTATTCTTTACATTATAAAGTTATGAGTAACTAAATTGTCTTCCTAAGGATTAAGAAGTAACCCATCATAATTTCTATCAGTGTAAGATGAATTAGTTTTAATACAACGCATATGTCTTCTTGATATGTTACTTAAACAATTATTTTCTTGCATGATTGAGAGCTCCTTTTATGCATAGTTATAGATAGTATGTTAAGTAACAAGAATGAAAGCATAGTATTAAAATAGCAAATAACATACTTAAGAACTTGTTACTTAGAGATAAGAGCAAACCTAAGAGAATTGCAAGAACTAGCCAATGAACTTAATGAACTTCTAATAAATTATTTGTGATCATGAAAGTAGACACATGTTTAAAAGGGGTGTACCAAGTATAACATGAGAGAGCATACTTGATAATCTGGAGCAATTCATCTTCAACATTAGGCATAAGCATAATTAAAATTCAATTTATATTATTACACAAGAGTGTGATGGGGTGAAACTCAATTCCTTAAAAGCCCATATCATTATAAAATCTCTCTTGAATTCATAAGATAATTACAATTAGAATGTTACTAATTCAAGTACCATTTTATTAGTTTGCTAAATAATATTAGGATTGAATTAAATTTAGTTATGTAAAACTATCCTTGAGGGAACCATACTTCACTTATCATTATATTACTTGTAAAGATTTGTGCACTCGTGAATTTATCAAAATAAGTTTTTGGTGTCATTGTTGGGGATAAACATACAATATCAATACCAATTAGATCCTTTATTAATCTAGCTTTTCTTTATATAATTTTAATTCTTTTATTCTTTATGTCATCATATAGGTCATCCTTTTAGTTTATAAGACATATCTAAAGTTTGGAAGCAATTAATTTTGATATAGAAATCTAGCACTTGTTTTATACCTTATGAACATCAAAGAATGCAATAGTAGAAAGAGCACAAAATAGATCTCAAGAATGAAGCAAATCCATAAAAGACATTATAAGACTATGTAATGCCTAATGCTAATGGAAATAATTAAAATATAGCGGACCAACTATTATCGGCAATGATTTCGAAATCCAACCTTTCATAATTCAAATGGTGTAATAGATGATGTTTGTGGAAGAGTTTTTGAAGATTCTAATGCTCATATTGTAAATTTCCTCAAGATATATACCAAGTCCAAAATCAATATAAATATAGATGATGCCTTATGATTGAAACTTTTTCCATTTTCCTTAGGAGATAAAACAAAGACATGGCTAAACTTTATTAACACCTTTCTAACCTAGGAAGGGCTATCACAAACATGTTTAGCTAAGTATTTCCCTTCTGGTAAGATGACATAACTCAGAGAAGCCATCATGAGCTTCACACAAGGACCAAGAGAGACACTCTGTGAGGTATGGGAAAGATACAAGGAATTACAAAAGTGATTCAATAAAATAAAATACCTAATGAGTTAATTATTCAAACTTTTTATAATAGGTTAATTCACTCTATTAGAATTACTATTAATGTAGCTATCAGAGAAGCTTTAATGGGAAAGTCTAATCATAACGCATATGCATTCCTTAAAGTGATGGTCTTTAATAATTACTAGTGGGTAAATGAGATGAGTTCATAAAAGAGAGTCATAAGTGTTCATAACATTGATGTTATTACATTATTGAGTGTGAAGGTAGATACTCTAGCAAAATGGTTCAATGGAGTGAATGCCAATGTAATTGCTACCATAAGTTATGAGCTATGTGGTTGAGGACATGTGATCACCAAATGTCAAATGGCAATCAATTCACCCCTAATTTTCTTGAGCAAGCATTATTTATTTCCAATTGTAATAAGCAAAATAACCCTTTTTCAAACTGTATAGTCCAAGTTGGAGGAACCACCCCAATTTCTCTTAGAGCAACTAGTTACTCAATTTAAAAGCTATAAGTCCTTCAAGCTTTTCCTAAGAAATGAAGGAAACATGACCCTTCCACATTAAGAAGCAAAGTCTATATGGGACATGAAAAAATTCCTTATTGAAAGTTTTAAGAAAATATAAGCTAAATTGGATAAGACAAATAAACTAAAAGCCAGGGTCACTCACATGGAGAATCAAACATAAAATTTAGGGATGCAAATCAGATAACTTGCTAACAATGTTAACTCAAGTGGAAAAAGAGGACTACCTAACAAGGTTGATGTAAATCCATGAAAGTAATGAAAGGCAATTACCTTAAGAAGTGGCAAGGTAATAAAGAATTAAAGCAAGAAAGAGCAATAAGAAGAAAAACCTAAGGAGAAAATATTTGTAGTGATAAAGAGGCAAGAAAGAAGAAATAAAATGAAAATAAAGCTATCCCACCACCTATAATCAGTCCATATCTTCCACTAATACCAATTTCGTTATGCTTGCAAAAGCAAAATCTATGTTGGCCTAGTGCTCTAAGAAGAGCGGTTGAATTAGTGGCTATTTTTTTTTAATTGATAATGAGAGTTTAAGTTTTTAGAAAGGTGAAGAAGAAGATGAAATAACATAAAGGTTTATAGTGGTTCGGGTATTAACAAACCCTACGTTCATTCTGCAATTTTTCATAATTAGTTATTTCACTCCACTAAACTGGTGTTTCCAAACTCACACCAAACTTCTACAACTTGTGTTTATGGCTCACATAAAAACCTTACAGCTTGTGTTTTCTAGGCTTACACAACAACCTCTCTTAAGTGTTTTGTATAGGCTCATACTTTAACCTCTTACAAGAGTTGAATCTATTCTAACTCTCAACCTCTTACAATGGTGTTTATTGCTCACACCTAACAATCAATAATACATAAATGAGAATGAAAGATTGAGTAGCAAATTAGCAAGAGCTTGTTACAAATTAATGTAATCTCTTACATTTACATCTTTTTGGTGGAGTATTTATAGCCCATATCCACCAAAGAGACATTACTCTAAAACTATTAACAAATATCCAAGTTGTGCTATGCAGATTTTGCATTAAATGCTTGTTAAGTGAAAGTCGTTGTTGCTACTACCATTTCACTGAAATTTTGGATTGTTAGAAGTTAGAAATCTTCTCTTTAACATCCTCATCACCTTATCTAACTTTTGATTGATGATGACAAGAGAAATTTTGGTCTTAGATTTTAGTTGAGGAGATGGCAATGGTATTGCTGCTTCTTCAATTACAAGCCTTTTTCTTTTGGAGGATTGGGATGTTTCCAACTTTTTGGCTCTAAGAATACCCAAAGTATAGGCATAGGAATCTGGGTGAATGGCTTTAGCATTGATAAGGTAGGTGAGGTCTAGAAAATTTTGGGAAGGAAGGAGTTTCTTTATGAGGAATTTTTCATTTTCCTAATTAAGAGCACCAACATATCTGTCGATGGCAATTTCATGGGAAGGAAGGAGAAATTGACTTTTACATTTAGTGCTCATGTGAATCAATTGATCCACAAGATAGCGACCGGATTGGATGGGTTTATTTTCTACAAGGCAGAAAAAGAAAGCAAGGTCCTTTTGGGATACCTTTTTCTTTATCATCACCTCTAGTGTTAATAGAAAAGGTAATGATACGATGAAGTAACAAAAAAGGAA
>CATIWR010139865.1:0-14851 GCA_949677035.1 Omphalea diandra
AAATTCCTTTCCATGGTCACTTCTAATAGAAGATATGAAGTAACCTTTTTCATTTTGAACCCTTTTTGCAAAACTTTTGAAAGCATCAAATGAATCATTCTTATGAGCTAGAAAAGATACCCAAGTGAACCTAGAGTAGTCATCTATAAGAACTAGTGCATAATGCTTTCCACCTAAGCTAGCATTTTTAGTAGGTTCTATCAAGTCCATATAGATAAGTTGAAGTGGCCTGGATGTACTTACAACATTTTTGGCTTTGTGAGAGGCATAGTGTTGCTTCTCCATTTGGCATGGACCACATGTCTTATCTTTGGAGAAATTTAGCTTGGGAAGCCCTTCCACCAACTTTCCTTTGGATAGGCTTTGAAGAAGATTCATGCTTGCATGTCTAAGCCTTCTATGCCATAACCAAGCTTCATTGCTCATAGACATAAAACACTTAAAAGCTTGGTTAGCCAAATTGTCTAAGTCAATTGAGTAGGTATTACCTTTCCTTTCACCCTTGAAAATAACCTCATCATCTACTAAAGTGGTGACTCGATATTCCCTAGGATCAAAGGTGACTTTGTTAACTTTGTCACATAATTGACTTACACTTAACAAATTATATTGTAAGCCACTAATTAAAAGAACATTATCAATTAAAGAACATCCATTCTTACCAATGGTTCTGATGCCAATTACCTTACCCTTGGCATTGTTATAAATGTGACATCTTCACTTTCTTTTTCTTTTAATGTCGTGAATAGCTTTATATTTTCAGTCATGTGCTTGGAACATCCACTATCCACATGCCAATTGCTTGATTTTGTGGTTGCCACTTTCCCCTACACAATAATAGTAAGTTACCTTTTCTTAAGTGCCTAAACATACTTGGGTCCTTAGGGGTCAGAAGATAAAGGGTCCTCTAATTTGAGATGAGCTTTCCTAATATAGCAATGAATATTAATATGTCTAAATCTTATGCAATAATGGCATTGGAGTTTAGACTTAGGAGTCTTTCTCCTATGCACAAATTTAGTATGAGTAGGAGGCTTTCTCATACCTTGGTCATGTGAATGCATGCATGAGCATGTATGATGAGTAGGAGTAGAAAATTTTTTTATGAGAATGACCATGCTTTTTATTGTAAATGTAGGCATGGTTAGAACTTTGAGTCTTAGCTCTTGAGCTTTGGGGAGCCTTCCCTTTGCCCTTAGGCTTAGAAGGCTCAGTGCTAGGAGCACTTTTCTTCCCAATTACCTCAATACTAGATGTTTGAGGTTTTGAAGATCTAACAAATGTGGTATGAGATGATGATGAGGCTCCATTGAAGCCTAAACCATGTCTAACTAGTGGTGGTCTTTGTGACATATTGAATGTGTCCAAGGCTTCTTTTCCTTTATGAAACTTAGAGATTGAGCTTCTAAACTCAATGACTTCTCCTTTAAGAGTGTCAATCTCCTTTCTTAATGAAGCCATTAAAGAAGATGATGTGGAAAGATTTTTTTACTAATTTTTTGAGTTCTTCATTAGAAGTCCTCGACTCATTTACAAGATCACCAAAAGTCTTGTTTTCATCTTCTAATTTTGAACACCTTTTATTATAAGTTTTTACTTATGACTTATATTTGTCACACCTCATGGCTAGAGCCTCTAGAAGCTTTTCATCTATCTCATCATTTTCGAAATCAGAATAAGAATGGGAAGAAGTACCTACCACATTTGTAAAATCTTCTTGTGCCATGAAACATATGTTGGCAACCTCTTATTCTTCCTCTTCTTCACTTGAGCTTTCATCCCAAGTGGCTAAAAAACTTTTCTTCTTCTCTTTGTCCCATCTTTTTTTCTTCTTTAATTTGGTACACTCATACTTGATGTGGCCTTATTTGCCACATTCATAGTAAGTGAGATCATTGGATTTCTCTCTTGGACTAGGAATTATCTTCTTGAAGCCTTTTCTTTCCTTTCTTTTTTTGATCAATTCCTTTGTCCTCCTTGAGAGCATTGCTAGCTCCTCTTCTTCCTTGTCACTTTCTTCATCACTTGAGGCGATCTCTACATCCTTCTCTTTTATTGAAGCTTTAAGAGCCATGGTTTTTCTCTCTTTTTCTGGTTTATCTCCTTGGCCTCTTAGCTTCTTCATTTATTCATCTTTTTGTAAGGCTAACTCATGAATCAAGAATTTGCCTATCAACACGTCGGTTAGAACCTGTCCAATCTCCGGATTGGACTCTTGTATGCTACAAACTCTAGCACCAAATTTATTTAGAGGAAATGTTTTAAGGATTTTTATGTTTACCTCATAGATAGTGAGAGCTCTTCTAAATTTTTTCATGTTGGTGATAATGGACAAGAGCCTATTTGTCATTTTTGTGATGCTCTCATTATCTTTCATCATGAAGAGTTCCCATTCGGTGACATACATCTCCAAATGGCTTGATTTGACTAGAGTTGTGCCTTCATGATAGTTCTCAAGTGTCTTCCAAATGGCATGTGTTGTTTGACAATGTTGCACTCTTCTAATCTCTTCTATAAAAAGTGAGTTAGAAGAATTGTCATTACTCTCTTATTTTTACCATTTGATCTTCGGCGAGCTTCAACCCATTCTTCCCTTGGGATTAATTCTTCATTACCATCCACAACTCTGGTAGGTGGCTTCTATTCCTTAATGACCACATCCCAAAGGTCCACCATATCTATGTCAAGATAAATTTCCATCTTATACTTCCAATGAGTATAGTCTGTTCCATCACAGTGAAGCTTGAGTTGTGAGTGGATTCCCTCTTGTGCCATGATCTTTGCTCACCCAATGAAGGTTTGATTGTGAAGCTTTGCTCTGATACCACTTGTTGGCCCTAGGCACCAAGAAGGGTTGGTTGAATTGGTGTATAAAAATTAAAATAAGAAAGAGAGAAGAGAAATGAGTAGATAAGAAACATAAGATTTATAGTGGTTCGGGTATAAACGACCCTACGTCCACTCCCCAATTCTTAGAAATTGGGTGTTCCATAATTTTTCAAAAGTGTTTTCAAGCTTATACCAAACTTTTACACTTGTGTTTCAGAAGCTCACACAATAACTTATACTCTTATGTTTTGAGGCTCACACAATAACCTCTCTTAGTGTTTTGACAGGCTCACACTACAACCTATACAAATGGTGTTTATGCTCACACCAAACAATGTATAAAAGAATATAAAAGATTGAGTAGCAAAATTGCAAGGGTTTGGTTACAAAGTTATCAATTCTCTTACATTTACATAGATTTGGTGAGGTATTTATAGTCTCTACCCACTACAGAGACGTTGCAATAAAATTGGTATAAAATCTTCAAAGCGTGCTAGACAGATTTTTGCATTAAATGATTGATAGTCTTAATTTGTGGTCACTACTACTCATTTGCAGTTGCAAAATCCAAATTTCATACGAAAAACCTTGTTTATGTCTAACGGCTAGTCCATGTGGTAGCTTCTCATTAGTTCACCAGGAAAATATAGTCGTTGCCTTTCAGCTACTCTCAAAAGTAGTGGTCGTAATTTTTCTTATAAAGATCGCGATTGAGAATGTGAATTCAACTGCCAAAAGTGTTCATCTTCATCTTTTGGATTTGCGGTCGCTACCAACAAGTTTCTATCGTGATTTTTGTCTTTCAATGGTTACTTTGGACATTTGTCAAGCTGTGGTTGTGGACTTGATTCCTTCTTGAGTTATTTTGAAATTCACGATCGCGACTGAGGCATGACTCACACTGCGAATTTGTATGTGACTTTGGCTTTCCTTTCTTTGAATTGGTCACGGCAAAGAAGTTGCCCGCGAATATGTCTGTCCATTTTGTCAACCTACCTTGGTATAGTTCGCAGTCGCAATTTATCAAGTTGCGGTCGTGAATTAGGAGGCACTAGCTTACTACGAAGATTTTTTAACTTCATCCAACTTCCAATGTAAAGACTAACTAAAAACTGCAAAACAATATTTAATTTGAAACATTATAATTGATCAATCCCTTTTTCAAGATCAAAAGGGGTCCAAGACTTAGGGTTAACCACTCTAGTCCAACAATTGACATTTCAATAGATTTTATTTTGGATTTGCCAAGGTTCAAGCATGGTAATGGTTTTAATTTTGTTGTTGATTGTTTTTCTAACATAGCGTACTTTATTACAGATCATAAAACTAATGATGTCATTTAACATCGTAAATTTATTTTTTAAGGAGATTGTGTGTTTACATGGTATGCCTAAGACTATTATTAGTAATAGGGATATTAAATTTCTTAGTTCCTTTTAGAAAACTTTTTGGGAAAAATTAAGAACTAAATTGTTATTTTCTACTACTTGTCCGCATAAACAAATAGAGGAATCAAAATTATTAATAGAACTTTAAGACAATTATTGCATAATTTGGTTAAAAGGAATTTAAAAACATGGGAAGAATGTTTGCCACACATTAAATTTGCATATAATCTTGGTGTATAAATCATTTACTTATTATTGTCCTTTTAATGGTTTTGTTCCTTTAAGGTCATTAGATTTTGTCTCCTTTAACTTTGCATGTACATATGGATTTAGATGGCAAAAAGAAAGCTGAATTTGTTAAAACATTACATGAAAATGTGTGCTTACATAAAGAATTAAGGAATAAAAAAGTAGCCTAACAAGCCAATAGGGGATGTATAAAAGTAATATTTAAATTTGGCGATTGGCTTTGGGTACACTTTAGGAAAGAAAGGTTTCCTAGTTTGAGAAAACTAAACTAGACCCTAAAGATGATGGTTCATTTCAAATCTTATAATGAATTAATGATAATACTTATAAGATAGATTTACTTGGTGAGTATGAAGTTGGTGTTACTTTAAATGTTACTAATTTATCTCCTTTTTATTTTGATGAGGCAAATGATTTGAGGATGAAGCTTTGCGAGGAAGAAGGGAATAATGCAAATCAAGAAAGCACTTAGCAAGATGAGAACTTCAAATACAAAGGACCAATAACAATAGCACACATAAAGAAGTTTAAAGAAGATTTAGGGAGTGTTTGTACAAAAAAAGTCAAAGCATTGAATGGAGAAAGCAAGCCTTCATACAAATGGAGCATTTAGTGGATCAACTTTACTAGGGTAAAATGGCCATTTATACATATTAATTTCATGTGTGGACCCTTAAGAATAATTATACAAGTCAAAATGTTCATTTGGAACAATTTGCACCAAAAATGATATATAAGATTCTAAAATGTTCCAAAATGAGAAACTTCTAAATAGTTAAAGTGGCATGAAAGAAACCCTAGGAAGATATCAGGGTGGCAAGCAAACAAAGGTCAATAAGTCAAAAGTCCTAAATCTTGTAAGATATGCTTAATTGTCAAAGATATTCTTTTTTTTTTTTTTCTCATTGTTTGAATGCTTCTTCCTTTTTGGATTAGGATGTCAATTATTTCTTGATTAGGATTATTAGCTAATGTTTTAGGAAGATTATTTCTCTTATTGACCAAATAATATAGAGGTTTATTTCTAATTAGTTTCTTCTAAGTTTCTCTTATAAGAGTAATGTTTTATTCCTATTCAGTTTAATATATATAATGCCTATAAATAGGCTACATAAACTTATGTACATGGATCAATTATTCATCAATCAAATTCTAATTTCTTGTGACAAATTATCTCCTTTAGTTTTTAAAAGAACCTAAATGAATTTATCAAGTGAAAACTTGGTACATTCAAACACAATTTAAATCTAAACTTAAAATTGACTTAGTTAATCTTAGGTTTGGCATTAAATAACCTTTAATTATTTATAACTAAGGTTCCCAAATATTGGTTATCTAGGGGTCTTATTAGGAATTAAAGTTTCTTCTAGTGCTTTGAATGACTTTACCTCATCTTTAACCACGAGTAGTCCTTTTCTCGTAGGTCCACTAGCTCGAACTTGGCCTACAACTAGGCTTTTGCAACTAGGTTGCTAATTGTGCTTAGCCCAAATATAGTCCCTAAGTATTGTAGTTTGCTAGTGCTTCGATTAACTCCACCTTGTCTTTAACCACTGGCCCTTTCCTTACAAGTCCATGAGCTTCAACTTGACTTACAATTAAGCTTATCTCACTAGGCTACTAACTATGCTTGCTTAGGATGCGACCCCTAGGTCATGTGGTTCATTAGTGCTATGGGCAGCTCCACCTTATCTCTAACAATAGGCAACCATTTTCTCATAAGCTTATAAGCTTTGCAGAAATTTTTGACTTAAGGTGGCTCTGATACTAATTATAATGGCTTGAACTTGATTATCATGTGTAACCTATGAATATTAACCTAACCACACAGTCTAAAATTGTTAATCCAAGTCACTAAAGTAGTTAGGCTCAAACCTATATATGTTACTAACTTTTTTTTTATTAACTTTCAATATACGATTTTCAAATTAATTCCTAAGCATCACAAGCTAATACCTTTAGGCATTTTAAGCACCTCAAGTTGACACCTTAGATAGGGATGTTACAGAACCTTTTTCCTTCCTCTATAATATCCCATAAATATATGATTTCACTAATAAAGAAGATCTCTACTATGTTCTTTTAATAATTATAGTCATCACCTTTAAAGAATAAGGAGTTTGTGGATAGATTATGATTTTTCTTAGCTTGTCATTTGTCTTTACTCTTGAAATTAAGTTTATTCAAAGAGATAAGACTCTGATACCACTTATTGCCTTCAAGAGCCCTAAAGGGAGGGCAATGTGAATAAGGCTATAAAAATTTTTATAGAATTAGTGCTAAGAAGAAAAACTTTATGATAAAATGAGAGACATGAATAATTGTATAGAGTTTCATTCTGAACTATGACCTTTGTCTCTAATACCCCAATACAATTTTCATTATATAAGTAGCTTCTAAGTACTACTCAAACCTTTACAAGTAAATTTTCACAATTATCACTTCAACCAATATAAGATATATTTCAAGCACTACCTTAAGCCTTTTTTAAGATAGATTTACAAGCACTATATTAAACCTTTCATAAGATCATAAAGAGTTCTGAGCTACTTAACCCAAGTAATGACTTGCTTATAAGAATTATAAGTAAAGTATAAGAAAGATCACTTAGTAATTAACTTAAGCTTTTTAGTTACAAAAAAAATCAATACAACTAAGCTCTAAACTAAAGTGAAGCTCTTGGAGTTGAGTAAATAAGTAGCTTCAAGTAGCTTCTTCTTATTGCCTTTCAAGATAACTCTTTTAAGTTTAAAAATTTTATAAGTGTAGGCTCTTTTCTTAAGTGTTTTTCTTTCTTTTTTTTTTTCTTCTTTTCTATTTTATTCCTTCTTACTTCAAAGTTTGAAAGAGATAGCTTTATATATATTTACCTAAGAAAAATTGGTCAATATTAACACAATTGAAAAATTGTCATAATTTTGTTAATATAGCCATTAAAGCTTACTAATGGTCATTGGGATCTTCTCCACAATAATTAGAAGTCCAACATGCTCAACAATTAATTCTAATAGTTATTGGCTGACTTTTTCATGGTCATTATTTATCTTTTTCAATAGATGTTTATATCTTTAATACTCATTCAGACTTGAGAATTTTAGATAGATTGTATAACTTTATCTAGGATGCCTTTTCAATAGGCTATTTCTTAACTCTATGGTAGTTATGCTATCAATGCTTGTTGAGAAAACTTAAACAATCATTGAGTTGCCTTGGCTCAATATTCACACAACATGCATTGAAGATCATTCTTTAATCATTGGTTCATCCCTCAATAGTTGAAATGTTTGCCATGGTTATTGAGAAGATGTTCAAATTATATATATGAAATAACATACTTCCTGAGAACTTTTTAAACTGGCCATTTTTCCTTTCCAACAGTCATCGTACTCTTCAACGATCATTGAGGAATTTTCAACAACCATTAGCAAACTAATTCTTTAATTTGCAGTCATTATGAGTTTAAATTTGTCTTGTCTTCAATTTGATCATTAACTTCTAGTATCAACACTTGGTTTTGGTGTGTTTTTTGAATGTTTAAAATATGGAAAGCATTTCTTTTGCCACATTCAATTGTGAACTTGTAATAAATGGTATTGATGGTCCTATGAAGAAAATTTAAAAAGAAAAGTATAAAATTAATATTTTAATTAATAATAAAATTTTAGCTTATAAAAAAATTTAGATAATTTTTTTAAATTTAAAAATAGTTTTTTTTGAAATTTTAATTGATTTTGGTTCTCATAAGTATTTTTATAATTGCATAATAGTCATATAAGAGCAATTTTAACAAATGACATAAGCGCTTTATCTTAATTTTGACCATTGATACAATTAATATAAATTTAAACAATTTGTATAACTGTCTTCTGGATAGTGAAATACCAAAAAAATTTAAATTTATGTCATTAAGTTTTTCTTTAATTGCAATCCATTCAGATCAATTTATGATTTATTGGGTCTGATTTTTAGTTGAGCCAACTAAATTATAATTGATCTAACTATGAGCTATTTTAACAACCCTAAATTTTTAGAGTTATTTGAATTCTAAGTCATTTCATGTGTTGTGACCTGAGTGATTATCATCTTTTTTTATTGATTAGTTTAGACTGAATTATTGAAGTGGTGAAAAATGTCAAATCATATACGAAGTATAAATATCTTATTTGAAAACTCTGATTTTGAAAGAATTTAATAAAAATACATATATTTATTATTATTGATCATTTTTTACTATCAATATTGTTATTAGTCATCATCGATTGATAATAATCACCAATAATAATTGGAATCTACAAAAAGAAATATTTTTAATATATTTTTTATATTAAATAATAAATAGTATAAATATAAAATATTTATAGTTCAAATTTTATTAATAATTTTATAAATTAAAAAATTAATATTTTTTATAAGATATTCTAAATACCAAAAATATTATTAAGAAAATATTTTTTAGTAAATATTTTTTTAAAAAATATTTTTTGAAGACAAGTTATTTTCTGCAAATTAAACTGGTCTTTTTAAAAAAAATTTCTTACGTGATTCAAAGAATGAGAGGAAATATCCCACCCCGAATTACGTAGTCTCTTTAAAAAAATAATAATAATAAAAAAACGCAGTCTCGAATCTCCAGCCAACTCCAGTTTCCAGTGCTAGCTCCATATTTACCAACCCTTATTCTAATTCTCTACAATTGCAATATTATGAGATTTGTCGCACTTTTACGATTGGTTATAATTTTTTCTTGCTACCATTGAATTTTTATTCCTATTGTTTCAGATTCTGCATAAAATGGAATACTACGCTGACAGGTTGCGCCACAACCCATGGAACAAGGAAATCGTTGCAAAAATAGGTTTCTTTTTTTCCCCTTATTTCCTGTGATTTATGCATATTTTTACTTGTAATTCTATGTTTTAGCATCTGATTTTTACTCTGGTTTAGCTTCTGAATTTTACACTATTATTATATCAATAGATCCACACTTTGTTCTGTGGGATACTTTTGGGAGATTTGATGAATTTATTGAGTCCAACATTAATTTGGATTTGGATACAAAGACTGCTGCCCTGAAAGCATCTCAATCTGTTGTTTGTCTCATATCCCATGCTGTTAAATTATATTCTTCATCCTCCCTTTATATTAATCCTGGACCCATTATTTTTAATTTTTTTTTTCCTAACTTTTTATTTGTCTTTGGGGCAAACAATTATTTAGCTTGCTCTGGGATTATCATTGACTGCAACTATGCTGATTGCACAGTCTCTTCTACCATCTGAACTTCAGCTACTCTTCTTAGATGTCCCGTTGGAATAAATACAGTAGCAGATGATGTCAAGGTTTATAGATACCAAACTTATTTCATTTGTTATACTTAGATACGCATCTTCCTTACTCTTAGAGTATCTTATCTTTTACATTTTTTTTTTCTTTTCTCTTATATTTGGATAAATAGGACAGGCTTGAGACATCTTATTTAATCATTACTAGGTGGATGTCTATTTATCAGATGGTAAATTATTTGAGGGTCAAGTATCACATGTGGATTTTCATTACAATGTTGCTACCATTAACATCGTGTTCAACATTCCACTGCAAACTGCTATTATTGGGCATATAAATGATTCCATAGTATTACTTCCGAGTAAGCTTCATTCTACCTAGGATGTGGCAGAAGATTCAAGGCCATTCCAACTTCGTCATCACAGTAACATGATCGAAAATTTTGATTCCTCCAAGCTATATCCTAGGGAGCTAGTGATAGCCTTGGGCCGCTATTCCAAAGATTCTCATTGTATAATGGCTGCCCCTGGTGCATTCGGGTATAACATTAACTGTTTTCATTGTTTTCTAAATATAGATCTCAAGTTTATTTATCAGTTTCTGATTTCTATCAAATGCATACAAGCAGATGCAGTTGGTTGCATGAAATAAAACTGCCAATCCTTTTTTTTGGTTTATTTTTTTTATTTATTTATTTGTTTTTTTGGGACCCAGGGGGTCAGGAAGGGGGATTGAAGCTTAAGCTAGTGTGGTTATTGTTGAGGCTTATCTTGCATGAGCATGTTGCGAGTTAGGCATGATATGATACAGGCGCGGCATACAATAATTTTTATAAATTATCTCATGACACGTGTGTCCCTTATTGTATTAGAGGAGTATTTGACACGAAGCCCACAAAGACACTACAATTGAAGTCTGTCTTTCATAGATTGAGGCTATTCTTTTTCTGTGTAAACTCTTCCCAATAAATAAAATTGACATCTGAAAGTAATATGCATTTTTAGTCAAAATATGATTTAGGGGTCAACACAAGCAAGTATACTTAATTTCTTTTGCCCTTGGGGATGTATATTTTGTGTAAGAGTTCTATTATTGAGTGCATTGCAATCTTGTTTATTCCATTCTGTGAATTTCTCTAGTCAGAAATGAGACTTTGTAAAAGATAGGTCAACGATCTTTGTGTCCAAACATGCATATTTGCAATTGAATGTACCTTGTTATTTGAACTTGTTATCTTTTTTGTATGATGCAGTGTAAGTTGCTGCAATTTTGACTGTAAAGAGCTTCTCAAGACGAGATGCAAACCACCCCCCCTCCTTTTACAATTTTAAATCCAGACATGCATAAACAATATGAGACCAATATAAGGGTTCCCTGCCAATATTATCACTTTCTTTAAATTGTTTTAAAAATATTAGAGTATTTCTAAATCATTTATCAATCTATCCATCACATTAAATTCTTTGTTTTCTTGTTCCCTAAACTTTTGCAAAATTAGAATTGAATTTTTAAATAAGGCAATTTAGAGATATTATAGCTTTAATATTAAACTTTTTTATATTAATTCAGCACATGCACTTTTTTGTCCATTTTGTTTCCTCCATATTGTAGGATATGTGGTTCATTTGCTAGACATGTGCAGAAAATGGAAATTATGCAAGCTATGTCAAATAAATAGTTCAATGTGTTTTTCTTAATTCAAATGGCATGTATTATTTTTGCTTATTTGTCTTGAAGTTGCAAACATAGCAATGATCAAAAGAAATCAAATTTTAATAGAGATATTGATGCAGACAACAAGGCAATTTCTTTTTAGAATCGAATTATTTATTTGTTGTGGGATTCTAGGTCAAAAGGGGTATTTTGGAAATTTTAGTGTTGGGACAATAAGAGTATCGAATTAAGTTTTCAATTCTAAATGTCTTAATTTTATTTTAGTTCATCAATATTCCTTGTTATAGGAGTTAAATAACAGAGTAGCCTTTCAGGCATCCTTTAAGAGTCAATAAAAGAGGAATGTATGTCCAAATTAGATTTGGAATTGGAGTCCTTTTTAGTTTTAGGATTGGATTACTTTTTTAATAACTCATGCTTGTAATGTTTTATTTTTGTCAATAAAATACAACAATTATGCTTTTGTTTTTAAGTTGTGAGATGCAGTTATAACTAATGTTTTTAAAATTGGATTGAAGATCAAATCTGTTAGCTGATCAATTTTCGGTTGGACCGGTTCGGTTTAATAGAGTATTTTTATTTTTTTGAAATAATACTTAAAATTATTTTAAAAAATTAGCAAATATATATAATATGATGAAGTAAAGAAATTTATTTATTAATATTAAATTTGAGTAAAATAATATAATTTTTTAAAATTTTTTATTTTTAGAAAATGACATAATTTTATTGGTTTGATATAGTTTTCAAACCAGTTTTTTGAATGATTAGTTTTTAACATTGAACTGAATCAGATCACCAACCCGTTTTCGATTTTACCAGTCTGGTCGGTCTAGTCCAATTTAGTTCTGAAAACATTAGTTATAACCTTAGAAAGTGTGATACTATGTTGATAGGAACAAGTTCTAGATCTTATGGGTGCGAGGTTGGTAGTTATATTAGTTGTTAATTTACCATAATTCCTAAACACAATCATATTTTCCATTTGAATTTGAAGTCCCAAATATAAATTTCTACAAACTATAATGTTGTTCTCTAAAATCCAATCTTTACCCTAAATTGTCATACATAAACTAATGCTGACTTTTATTTATTTTGTGTGTGGCCGAGAGAGATATATGTTATTGGTTTTTCATTTGATTGTGTGAACTAAAGGAGAATAATCAGATATTGAAAAAGCTATCCCACCCATTACAATTTGAAATTAAGGGAATCTCTCTACTTGTACTTATGAACTACTAATTTGATTAAGTTGGAAACAAATTTGTGTTACAGTTGTTTGACTAAAGGTGGACCTCTATCAGAATGGTATTGGGGGACCCGTTATAAATCGTTACGGAGAAGTCATTGGATTCGACTTTTATCATTCGTCACACACCATTTTTACCGATTAATGTAGCGTTAAAATACTTGGAGCACTTCAAGAAATATGGATATGTTCCATAATTTTGTAACTATATTATTATTCTCGATAAGTTGTTAACATTTTAGTTATATTTCCATGCTTCATCATGTTATTTCTTTAATATTTTCTTAGTTTGAATACTTGATAAATTTTTTTCATTATTGGTTTTCTACATTGAGTATTAGTTAAATATGAATGCCCAAATACACATATTGGCTCCAAGTTATATTTGAATAGCCTCTACATTTGTGACCTTTTATTTTTGTGATAAGTACACATGATATCTTCATGCAAGCTTCCTTTTGATGCATGCACCAATTTGTCATAATATTTTGATATGGCACTTGGTTTTTCTACACTTACCATTAAGCAAAAGAAAATCTCTCATGTACTCTTTCTTTATCATTACCATCTCCCCTTATTCTTTTTTGTGTAGATCATCTCCAAATAACCTTTTCCATTCTAGTGCCTTGCTTTTAATACTCATTGATGGACGTTTAACACAGGACTAGCTCTCTCTCTCTCTCTCTCTCTCTCTCTCTCTCCTTGTGTTATGTTTGTATATCTAGATAGGAACCAATTTATGGTCACTAGCTTTAAACATTAGTTAACATATATGTACATTAAATACATGTCGGATTATGTATGTACGATGAATCAACCTTTATGTATATGTAATTGTGGACATAAATGTCATGATTAGTAAATGAAAATGGTCATTACATTTATCCCACACATATAGGTGTAGTGGCTTTCGTATGATATGTGGTTAATTCAAATACTAACATGGCGTGTTGAATTCAAAGGTCCTTTAGACCAACCAAAGTTAGTGGTGAGTCTAAAAGTGACGAAGCATGTTTGACTGAGGACAATTTGTGAAAATCCCTTTATTCTCCATCCGAGTTCTTCTCCTTTTTATGGTTTCTTAAGGTTCCTTAGAAGCTCAAATGGCATAATATAGGGTAGACTTCATGATCCATGACCTATATTCCTTCAAACATTGAGTTAGGATCAAGGTTTTAGTCTTATTTTCTTAATTTACTTCTTTTTGGTTTTGATTCATGTATCCACCATTTTCTTTATCTTACTTTGAGTATTCTATTTTAGGAGTTTTAACAATGATTATGGGAGGGATTATACCTCTATATGACCTCATAAGCATGTTCTTTCTTCATAGTTCGCGTGCTTGTCATTTTTTAAACATCTTTGGCCTTATGATTATCTCTTCTAGATTAATATTCTAGCCTCCAAAAGTGACTAGTGATGTTCATGGATGCTTAGCTCTTTGAGAGCAATATGGAGGAGGGTTTAACAACCCTAAGATCCCACTTATTAAGACTTAGCCTTAAGCCTTAAACTTCCTCAAAAATGCACTTGCATTTCATATTTATTCTTCATTTCTCATGATTCATGTGTTGTGCTTTATTTGATATTGTTGTTATCACTATGTGATTCATATGATGTTGGGATGTTGTTAACTTTGGACTTAGATTTTAGTTAGGTTCCCTTAACTTAATGTAACATCCTCAACCCAAATCATATGCATTTTAATTATGTTATATTTGAATATATGCATTGGATAAATAATTGTTTGGACATGTGAATTTGAGAAACACGACGATAACACTTGTACCATTACATTTGGCAAACTTGAACATATATGTAATGTTTGTATGGTTGCATGACAAATTATCTTGTGTTGTGTGCATGTTATAGTATCATAAATAATGGTATTTTAGAGCTTATTTAAAAGTATAAGGAGCATCTAGGGATTAGGAGACGGATGAAGGTGCTCAAGGAGTGAAGAAGATGGATTAAAAGAGGAAAAAAGAACTTCCAACCAATAGAAATGAAACACCATGATTTGTCTTATTGTAATAGGCTTACAAGTGTAATTTTTAACCCTTTAGGATCAGAATTAAGGGGTTAGACGTGAGGTACAGTAGAAGAAAGAGGGAACTAAGGAAGAAAGAAAGAAAGGAAGAAGAAGAAGAAGAAGAAGAAGAAGAAGGAGAGGAAGAAA
>CATIWR010139922.1:0-21298 GCA_949677035.1 Omphalea diandra
TATATATATATATATATATGATGTATGTATGCATACGTGTATGTAAGTATGTATGTATGTGTATTTATGTATATATAAACATATACGTATGCCTATATACATACATACATACATATACACACACACACACACACACATGAAGTGAATACTCACGCTTTGTTGTGGTTAAAAAATAGTAGCAACTATAAAATATAATGTTTATAAGATAAAACAAAAATTGTCTATGGCAATAGTAGAGAATAATTAATTTTAAATATGCATAAAGAGAGGAAGTAAAACAATCCATGTATCGAAAGCAAAAGATAGTATAATTATTACAAACATCATTGTTAGTGAAAAGTAAAAATAATGTGTGCAAGT
Organism: Omphalea diandra; assembly: GCA_949677035.1. Classification (NCBI taxonomy): domain Eukaryota; kingdom Viridiplantae; phylum Streptophyta; class Magnoliopsida; order Malpighiales; family Euphorbiaceae; genus Omphalea; species Omphalea diandra. Next base: position 361 of record CATIWR010139922.1, read on the forward strand.
TATGAGAAAGAAGGGGCAGTGCAACGTTTAGTTATCAGTATCGAAAGGAGAGGTTTTAGTGAAGCGATGGAAAATCATAGAGTTATTAGTAAGTTTACATAGGAATAAGAATATGGTAAAAAATAAAATCAGTTAGCAATTGTTATACCTTGTTCATGGTTTTTTAAGAGGGGACTTTATTGATAAAAAGGTGTAATCATCGACATGTGCACTTGGTGAAGTGTCCTCTATGGTAGAAAGAGATAAGGGTGACGATGATGAACCTTGCTCTAATGGCAATAAAAAAGTCAGTCTTTTTTGGGGATGTGTTTCCTTCACTTATACCAATAGGGAGATCATAAAAATAGATGATTGTTAGGGTGAGGGGCAAAGCAAGGTTGGAGAAATTTAAATATGCTCATCAGCTTCAAAAATCTTGTTAATCCTAAATGTAGTTTTAGATGTTATGTAAACTTTTGAGCTAATCACAATTAGGAAAATCATAGTTAATCCATACATAAGTGTGAGGAAGGAAGGAAGCGAGTTACATTCTTTAAGATTGTGGACTAAGGTAATAGCATGAATGTTGATAAGATCATTTGTTAAGCTACCAAAAACAAAGAATTAATTAAGGCCAATTGGATCTTCAACACGCAGAGCTACCTCATACTTATTTAAACACAGGAATGTTAGTGAGAAATATGAAAAAGGAGTTTTAGAAAAGAAAAAATTGTTTCCATAGATTGAAGGTAGGTGGAAGCTAAGGGATTGGAAATCCTTTAAGAAGACCACATTTTCTATTGCACCAAATAGTATCATCATAGTTGTAAATGTTGCTTTTATAAATGGGGCAGGCCTTATACCACCACCTAGTTAATGCAACAATACTTTTGATTTTTGTAATGCATATGAATTTTGCTTCCTGTAATACATTTTAAGGCGACTTATGAATAGTAAATATAAATAATATCATATGAAAGGAAGCAGGAAAACAATGGTGAGAAAGAAAACAAAGGAGCGTACATTGTTAAAATGGATGTCTATTTCAAGAAACTCTGCTATTGTTTTGCTATTGTGTCATTTTTCTTCTTCAGGGTCTAAAAAAGTGGCAACGGTTGATATAAATCACTTAATTTTGTCAAAAGGCTCTTTGAGGCTATGAGAGTAACATAAGGGGAATAAATTAGTTTATATGAGTGCATTGCCTAACTAGGATGCATTGGGTAAAACTAACCTATCACAAAATGATATTATGTTAGGAATATCAAGGTTAACGACGATTCGCATGGCTAAAGTGCTATTTAAGCTAATGAAGTCTATAATAAAAAGGGTTACTAAATATGTTAACATGTAATTATTTTCATCCTATTTTTAAAATGAATGTAAAATAAATGTAGACAATAACATTGTATGATTTGACTAACATGGCGATGAATGTAAGAATGATGTGCCCATCGTGAATGATGGGCCTATCATCCTCTTCTACAAAGAACTCATCTTCTAGGAAGTTAGAAGCAATATTTCCCTATAATGTAATGTTCAATTCCTAATGACTACATAAAAAATAAAGTAAATGGGTTAGCTAAAGGAAATCATTTATTGAGCAAATGTTTTATGAATGATGTTCTATTTTAAAAACACACTTCTTGTTCAATGATTTAATGTTCCATTTCTTTGAAATCCGATTTGTCAAGGGAATGGTTTCAACGCATCCTACTAAAATCACTTGTCAAACGAAATTTGGATTAAACATAATAATTTGATTGAAGTCTATAATCTTTATTATTAAAGGAAGTAGTAATAGAAAGCATAATAAATTTGTTATCATTATCGACTAATAATGGATCATCTTTAGCCTAGGCAATAACATTAAAGAATTCAATGAAGGAAAATTTGTCAAAAGGAATTGCTCCATCATCTATGTTGATTTTCTTAATAAATGTATTGTATGGAAACTTTATTCGACATGGATGGTTGCTAATTTTTTGGTTCTTCTTTGCTTCCAATACCTCAAAGCTTGAAATATGGTATAGTTGTCCTTTAACAAGCAAAGGCCTAAATCGGGATGCTTCTATTTTTCAGACAAATCCTTGACTCATTGTACCCTATAAGATAAGAAAAAATGTTGGACCATGTAAAACCAAAAATTGATAATAGTATATTTTAATGGCTTTTATAAGTATGTAAAGCAAACAATATAACCTCATTATCAATGACAAGGAAGATGACCTAAAAAGCTCATAAAGGTTGAAAGGACTATAAAAATCCCAAGCTCTAGCAACCTGTGCTTTAATTTTTGCATTTGTAATATCCTTGGTTAGTGATGCAAGAGGAGCACAACATCCTTACTAATATACATAACATCATTTTTAAAAAATAGATGAAATGTATACATAATATATGATATACAAATGGATATGCATGGAAATTAGTTAGTTATATCAACAAATATTTCTTTGTAAATAATATTTTTTTTTCTAAACGCTAGATGTGTAAGGTCTTAATAGGGGTTAGTTTGTCATATAGTGATTATAACCCCATCCTAAGAGTAACTCACAAAAGCACTACATATAACTGGCCATGGCTATAAATAAGTTCACACAGATATAAGCCAATATGTTTTAATGTTTGACCTTAGCTCTTATTTATTGTCATCAATAACACACTTTAACAAGAAATTGTCTTTGTTTAAGAATGAAAGGCCATTTTTTTCAGACGTTGGGAAAATGATGTGTGGTATGAGGACTTTAGTGCCTGCATGTGTTCCTGAGATTATTATGACATCAATGACACAATTGCCTAATTCATTGATTAATAATCTTATGCCATTACAAAGGCCAATACAAGGGTTAATATTACGTAAAAACATAATTGAAGTATACTATTTAAGTTTAATCCATGTGTTAGAAATTCGTTGAACTCTAAGGAATTCAAAAACTCAACTTGATATAGTGTTTGCAATTCTTAAACATTTGCACAAGTTTTACAAATCGAGTTAAAGCTATAATAACTTTTTTATTATTATGGAAACAAATCCAATATCTTAGTATTAATAGCATTAACAATCTCATTTTTTAGGGTAATTATTGAATGTTGACTTAAATATTTAATCTTTTTATATTGGCTTAGAAGTTCACTATAGACTAAGTTTATAATAACATTAATTAGATCATCACATTTTGATAAAAGCAAATCAGATGGAATCTGAATCCAATTAGCTTTTGTCATCAAATGCAAGAATCAAGATTCCATCAACTGAGCCATCACCGACAAAGAGAAGTCATTCAACAAAACTTTTGCTAGAATTTATGGCCACGTCATTTGAATTGCTTTAGAGATGCATATTTTTTCTAAAATGGAATACTTGAATTTGTTTCCATAAATATGATCTCGTTATAGAAGCATTCATTATCTCTTCTTTTGGAGCCTTTGTTAACAACAGGAAGAATTTGTCAAAGGTCACCGCCAAGCAAGATGGAAATGTCCTTAAATGGTATTTTTGACTTATCCCAATCTGGTGAGCTAAGTATATCTTGAAGTGATTTGTCAATATCTTTAAAGTAATATTTGTGGCTCATCGATGTTTCATCCTAAATGATAAGTGATATCTCATTTAACAATGCAGCTAGTTGTGTCCCTTTTTTTGATCTCACATATTAAACAATCTATTAGGTTTATTAGGATTCTAAACCTTGAATAAGTTGTATGACCACCTGCTAGTAATAGTGATGCAATTCCTAAAGATGCTACGACTAAAACAATTTTTCCTTATGAACGAAGCTTAGAAATGATAGTCTCATACAAATATGTTTTCCTAGTACCTTCACGCCGACAAATAAAAAAATGTTCCAATCAAATTTAAAAGAACCATGTTAATCACAATGTCACAAATTTGGCGTCATTCGGCATTTAGTGTTTGCACCATTTAGGCATGCAATACCTCTATTTGTGTCACATCATAGTTAAGTTCTTCTAATAAGAGTCGATTGTTTATGTTTGTAGCTTGCAATACATTTGGTAATGGTAAACCATGTTCTTTTAATAAGGTTAATTTCCTGTTAAATGTTTTTTCCAATTTATGTAATACTTGATTTCTTAAATGGTCATATGAGATAAGTGATTCAAGAATGTTTACTATAGACTTATTTGATAGGCAAATATCATTTGCAAAAGATTCCCAAAACATATTTAAAAGATGTAAAGGTTTATGAACTTCATAAAATATAATAATGATTGCAAATAGTCTACATAACTGTGTAGACGATGCCTATAATGATGTTTTATTTATAGCTTTAATCCATTCATTATTATTACCTAGTAATCTATATATATTGCATGTTACATGATAAGTTGAATATTTAATATTATTAACTTTTTTATTATCATCAAAACTTGTTAAGCCCTTAATAATATTTAAAAGCATCCACAGATAATATAAATCATTTGCATTATGGTGAACATGCATAACATAATCGATGTAATATCCTTTTTTATGTTTAGTTCATATTTTATCTCTATTATTCCAGACCTACCATGTTGGAAATTCTAAATATGTCAAATTATGAACATCTTCATCAATTTTATTAGTTTTCATCCATTCAATTAACATTGTTTTATTTGTATTTGGATTATAGACTGTAAAGCCTAAAGCTTGATTTGGTTGCAGAATTTGATTCTTCAAGGGTTAGTGTATAGGAAGTCTTTCAACAGTTAGTTCTTTGTGATGTATAGGAAATTTGAATAGACACCATGTCACTTCGCAAGGTGATATATATCGATAATCTAGATGTGTTTGGATTTAATCAACTGATTCATTACTATTAATTTTAATGCTTTTCGCATATGTAGCATTTGCTTGTATAATAATACAACTACTATCAATACCGTTGTTCAAATATTTAAACAAATATTTGATCCATGGAGACACTGAAGAAAATTCAACATTTACACGAGAATCACACTTAATGATTAGATCTTTATTGTAAGAAACAACAAATCGAGTATCAAGTTTAACACCATTTTTCTCAGCAAAGTTACTATTATTTCATCGACAGTACAATAGGAAGCCATTTTTATTAAGAATTGTAAAATCAAAGTATTGTTTCAGGAAAATTTTAACATATTTTCTTTATTTCATACATGATGTTTCACGATTGGCAACTCTACATGGGTCGTACACCATGAACTTCAAAATAATATGATATGCTTATGGATTATGAGTTTTCCATGGAAGTTATGCTAAAATAAAAGAATCAATGGTCACAATTGTCAACAATCTTTCTTTTTTGTCTAGCCAATGAAAATAATGAGTACGAGGTAGACCTCTTTTTAAAACTCAACCATATATAAATAAGCAATGGTCTGACTAAAGTACTTTTTTTAAAAAAAAAAATTGTTAAGTATTGATGCAATTTTCATTTTGAACACATGACTAATAATATCAAGTCTATATTTTGGTCTTAGATAAGGAATTAAGTGTAACATGTTTTGAATCTCAAGCCATTATAGGTTACATGTGAATGCAATAAATAAATCTAGTGTACCATAGAATTTAAATGTAGTCATAGCATCATGATTTTGTTCTAGTGTATATTTTAAGCTACCAATATGGGTTGATGGCAATATTATCAATTTGCCTATTTCATTAACATTCGATGTTCCTTTAGTATCAGCTTCACGAATTTCAAAATAAATTATTGATCAAAATTTTTTTTGATTATGTTTGATATAATCAAGTCATTCTTCTTTAATGTAAGCATATACATCGACAATAAAATGACTATCGTATAGCAACATTTGTCCCTTTGTTTGATGTTGGTGGATGTGGTATGCATAATATTCACATATGCTTACTTTTTTCTAGCATTTAGATTGTATTTGTCATAATACGCATATTGAATATTAGCTTAATAGCCATCTTCACCATAAAGGAATAAAACTAGGTATTGCATAGACATAAAAGATGAATGTAAATAGCTTATTCACTTTAATTTTCATGTTTTATATTCAACAATAATATCATGATCTTTATTGAACATTCCTATAATGCCAATAATTAATGAAGCTATTTTCGCACATATAAGAGTGGTGTATTGGTAACCATCCATTGCTCACCTACCTAACAATTTTAGTCTAAGCGATATTAAGTCATTTCCTTTAAATTGGTCTTTAGCTATACAAAATGATTATGCAATGCAATTTTGTTAATCAAACATGTTGATTAAACCTTCTATGATGTTTATGTTAATAGATTTCATTTCATTTGATCCCTTAATTAAAGACAACCTATTTTACAACTCATTGGCAATATTGCACAAATTTTGGTTATTCCCCTTCATTTGGCAATAAAGAATCAATTATATGGTGGTTTTCCCCCTTGATTTTAAAAACATAGGGTCTTAGGCTTTTTTATTAATGTTATTATCAATCTTTATGCCCATTTAAGTAAATGCAAACATAGAATTATATAGTTGTATATGCTCGTTGAAGTGCATACTAATTCAGCTCGACCCATAATCTAGTAGATAAGATAAAAATTGAGGAGGTGGTTAAGGAGTTGGAGTTTAATTTTTTCTTTTTCTGCAACATAAAAATAGCTTGTTTTTTTATTTATGGTGTAACTAATGCATTTAACAAGCCAAAATTGTGTGCCACAATGAAGGCAAGTATGATAAGGAAATCCAATAAAGAATTTGCATAGATATGAACCTAAGCAGAGGAAAAACAAAAGGGATTGTCATGAATGAATAAACAAATGCCTAAACAATATAAATAAAGTCTAAGAGGGGAAGGAGGGATAGGGGGAACAAACATTTTGAAGAAGGACACATAAGCTTTTTAAAGGGAATGCATAATAAACATGAATAGAGGTTGCTTAGACCAACATATTCTTCCATATTAAGAGAGCTACATCTTATAACATAATAATGCATTAGAATGCCACAATAAGAAATAGGCATAAACATAAATATGTGAAAGGAGTGGTGAAAGATAAAAGACAATTGACCAGGATGAGTGACATCGTCAAATAATAGGGCATTAACCAAGGCATCCTCATCAAACAATGATGGCAGTCGGGTTTGTTAGAATCAAGAAGCTGTTAGTTTCTTGCTCTTCCTAGTTTGGTTAAGGAAAATGGAATTGCTTGAGTTGCTTGTTTAGGCATCATGTACAGTGATTTCAAACAAAAAATCCAACAAAAAAGTAAATCTAATTAGTTGGTCCTACACAAAGAACAAAGGGATTTTGTCGATTATATATTAACATAATCTATGCATTATATCATCAGATGAATGAACGATAGTAGAGTCCATGGCATCAAAGTAATTATTCTTCCACATAAATTTTAACAAGTATAATAAGTTTGGGTAAATTCAAATATACACAAAACTAATTAGTCGCAAGGAAGGGATGATAATATCAAGATATTTTGCCATAAATCCATTATTTAAAAAATATGTGGAAAGCGAGACAAATAAAATGGAAAAAAGTAAAAAAGTACTAATAGACATTTAAATCACATGTGCTCAAATGGAAAAGGAAAAATTGCTTACCCTTTTGACTAATAGAATAATTATAATATGGCGTACACCTAAATAAAATCGAGTGTCATTGCTTTGCATGTGGTACATAAAAAAAGTTAAGTAAATCGAATGTGAGAAGGCAACACTGACTTTATATGGGATTTGGGAAAATTTTGCTGTGAACTACTTCGAATAATGCACTTTAATAACACAAATATTAAATTTAGGTAAATTACGTAAACATATTGAATTTTAACTAAAGAAAGAAGAACTAAAAGAGCTCGCATTTCTATGGAGCATTGCAAAAAGGAAGAAAGTGTAATAGTTATTAGGTTATCTAAACATTTGTTTTATAACAATAGACAATTTAAAATAATTGCAATAATCGTATTTATAAATAGAAAGATAGAATAATACACTTGTAATTAACAATATATTTTATGTTATGATGTGCAAAGCATAACAAAATTTAAAAAAATATATATATTATTGACCGATACGTGGAATTTTAGAAAAAAGCAAAAAAAAAAAAAATCATGACATTTAACAAACATCCAATCGAATAATAAATATAAAATGGAATAAGTAAATCAATGGAGTTTTGTTAGAACAAAAATTGGCTATTAAAAGTAGCAAGCAAAAGATAGAGTATAAATCTAAGTAAACACTAATAAATCATGCAACATATTAGAAAAAGAAAGAAAGAAATATTCAATATTCAAAATACATCAAATAATAAATATAAACTTAAATAAAGTGACAAAATTTCATAAGAAAAAGAAATACGCATTGAGATTAGCAAACTAAAGGGAGAGTATAAATCTAGTAAAACATATTTTCTAATTCTTTTAGGCATTTATCATGTCATATTTGGACTTTAAAAATTGCATGATAAATTGTGCATTGTTGAAACATTTCACATTGGACACTTTTATTTATAGCTTATTTTTTAAAATTTTAAATAGATATGTATCAACTGGTTTACATAGAAAATAATAAAGTAAAAAATAGCTAATTTAGTATTTGGTGTGCTAAAGTTTGGGAAAACAAAAAGAAATTCATTTGTTCCTCAATGTTGAAGCCCTTTTTTTATTGCATGTATATTTATATTAATTATTAAATATTATTTGATATAGAGAAAAGTAAACAATAAATGTTTGCTAGTTAAAAGGTTAGTAGGTGTGATTTAAAAAAAAAAAATTGTGTTTTTTCACTTTATAGGAAAATGTTGTTTAAGAATTGGAAGTAAGAGCATATTTTTCCCATTCTACTTTTCTTGAGGTACATTTTATAAAAGGAAATTATTTTTTACATGTTTGATTTCAATGGGTAAATTATGTGAATTTATATAATTTGATAGCAAAATAAGAAAATATTTATGCATAAATACTTCAAAATAAGTTTGAGTAACATATTCATTTTTAAAAATATAATAAATTATATGTATAATTAATGTTATTCAATACTATATGATTTATGTAGATTTTTTTAAAATTAAATAATTATACATGTAATAAATTTTGTTCTCATTAGCAATAAGAAATAGGTTTTTCAAAAAGAAGAAACAATAAGAAATAACAATGCAATAGTAAGTATTAGTTGCCAAAATGTAAGATAACATGGACTGGACTTCTAAAGAACACATCAAGTGGTAGGAAGCCAAGGGAAGAAAACACATATCACAAGTCAGGAAAAGTGGAACTTATGCACAGGTGAAGAAAAATCTACACAAAATAGGAGAACAAATCAAACAAATTAATTGGAGTGAGACCCATTAAACTATCCTAAGCAATTGAGGCCCATCAAAAAAGGGAAAAAAAAGACCCAATTCATCTATTGAAACATAATTCTCGCTCCATTTCCCAAGGAAGTTTAATTTGCAGCAAACAAACAATTCATATAAAGGGAAATTAATCTCAACCGTTTAGTCACATATATTTAAACTAGTCTTTTAGTTAGTAGCATATGGGAAATGCCTCACAACCTTGTAACCTTACATCTCCTTTCTCTCCACCTATTCCTAATTGAAAGAAGACGCTGGAACATGATAATCTCTGGTAACTACATATTTTTTTCCCAAAACTCAAACTCTATGACTCCCAAAGTACATAAATGGTCTCCTTCTCAAGTTATGCTTTAAAATACTATTTCCTTTAGGAATCATTACGTCTCTCTGCACTTTTCTTGTTGACCCGTTTCTTTTTCAAATCTAGCCTTTGCGTAATAGATCTAGCCATTTTCCATAGTAGCACTGTGATGTTTATGTGACACATAATCCATTCAAACCTAAGAAATAGATGCAACCTAAGTCGAGTGTGTTGGACTAGGATGGTTAATCCTAAGTCTTGAACCTCTTTAGATCTTGACAAAGGAGATTGATCAATCTTAATGTTTCTATTAAGTGTTGTTTTACAGAATTAAGTTAGATTTCCAAGTGAAAGTTGTATGGAATTCATAATCTTTAAGAAGGCAAAGTTCATCCAGATTTGTGGCCAGTGATTTGTAATTCACGATCGCGACTTAGCTCAAGTACAGGGTGAAACTAGGGTAGACTAATTCGTGGGCATCATCTCTGCCACAACTCATCTAAAGATGGAAGTGTCAAAGTCATAGACGAATTTGCAGTCTCTATCGCGACCGCTAATTTCATAGTGACTGAAGAGGGAACCAAGTCCACAACCATAATGTGCCAAGTGTTCTAAGTATCAGTTGAAGAACAAAATTCGCGAGGGTGACATTGTGGGTCGCGATCGTGATTCATGAAGATGAAAATTCTCCTTCAAACAGAAGAATTTGCATCCTAAGTCTTGCCCTATATAAGGAATAATAGCGATCGCGACTTTTATGGGTAGTTAGAAAGCAACGACTATATTTTCCTGATGGACCAATGAAGAGATGACATGTGGACTAGTCGTTAGACATAAACAGGGTTTTTCACCATAATTTTTGGTTCTCGTATGGAAATTAGAAAGTTGAAACCTCGAATATGCAGAATCTGCCTAGCATGTCTTGGAGATTTAATGAGCTTCATAGTGTAACATCTCTTTGGTGGGTATGAGCTATAAATACTCCACCAAACAGATGTAAATACAAGAGAATTCATTAACTTATAATAAAACTTTTGCAAATTTGCTACTCATTCTTTCTATTCTTTTTTATGCTTTAAGTGATTATTTGGTGTGAGCATTAAATACCAATTGTAATAAGTTTCAGTGTGAGTCTGTAAAAACACTTAAGAAAGGTTTTTAGTGTGAGCCTGTGAAGACACTTAAGAGAGATTTTAGTGTTAGCCTTAGAAAACACTTGTAAGAAAGGTTGTTGTGTGAGCCTTGAAAACACAAGGTGTAAAAGTTAGGTGTGAGCTTGAAAACACCATTTTGAGATAGTGAAACACCCAATTATAGAGAATTGGGGAGTGGACGTAGGTTTGATTAATACCCGAACCACTATAAATCTTTGCCTCTTTTCTACTCTTTCTTTATCCCTTACTTTAATTTTTTTTAAACACCAATTCAACCTCTCTTCTTGGTGCCTAGGACCAACAAGTGGTATCAGAGCCTAGTCTCACAAATAAGCCTTAATTGGGTAAGCAAAGTTCATGGCACAATAAGGAATCCACTCACACCTCAAGCCCTACTTTGATGGATCTGATTATGCTCATTGAAAGTATAGGATGGAGATCTATCTTGATACAAATGTAGTGGATCTTTGGGATGTAGTTGTCAAAGAATGGAAACCACCCTTTAAAGTAGTGGATGGAATTGAAGAACTCATTCCAAGGGAAGATTAGGTTGAAGCTCATAGAAGGTCAAATGGAAAAAAAAAAAAGAGAGTAATGGCCATTCTTCTAAGCTCCCTCTCTAGGGAAGAGATTGGAATAGTGCAACATTGCCAAACAGCTCATGCCATTTGGAAGACTCTTGAAAACTATCATGAGGGCACAACACTGGTTAAATCAAGCAGATTGTGATGTGTGTGACAGAATGGGAGCTTTTCATGATGAAAGACCATGAAAGCATCACCGAAATGACGAAAAGACTCCTATTGATCGCCACAAAGATGAAGAAATTTGGAAGGACTCTCACCAAATATGAGATAAACACAAAAATCCTTAAAACTCTTCCATTAGATAAGTTTGGTGCAAGAATGTGCAGCATTCAAGAGTCCAACCCGGAGATTAGAAAGGTTCCTATGGATGTGTTGATAGCCAAACTCTTAACACATGAGTTGGCCTTACAAAAGGATGAGTAAATAAAGAAACTAAGGGGTCAAGGAGAAAAATCATAAAAAGAAAGAAGAACCTTGGAACTCAAATCCTCAACCAATGAGAAGGAGTTAGAAACAACCTCTAGTGATGAAGAGAGTGACAAAGAAGAAAAAGAGCTAGCAATGCTCTAAAAAAGGACTAAGGAGTTAAGTAGAAGAAGAAAAGAGAGAAGAAGCTTCAAGAAGACAACTCCTAATCCTAGAGAGAGATCTAATGAAGTCACTTGCTATGAGTGTGGCATGCAAGGCTACATCAAATACGATTATCCCCAAGATAAAGAAGAAGAAGGGATGGGACAAGGAGAAGAAGAAGAGTTTCTTAGCCACTTGGGATGACAGCTCAAGTAAAGATGAAAAAGAAGGAGAAGTTGCTAACATTTGCTTCATGGCATAAAAAGACTCTCCAAATGAGGTAAGTACTTCATCCCACTTTCATTCATATTTAAATGATTTTGGTGAGATAGATGAAGAGCTTATAGAGGCCCTTACTATGAGTTGTGATAAAAACAAGTCACAAATGAAGTCTTACAATAAAAAATATCTTAAATTGAAGGATGATTATAAATCCCTCAATGATTTTATAAGCGAATTGAGAGCATCAAATGATGAGCTTAAGAAATCTATGAAAAATCTTTCCATATCAATTTCATCATTGGCTTCATTGAGAAAAGAGAATGACTCCCTAAAAGGATAAGTCATTAAGCTTAGAAGCTCAATCTCTAAGTTCCATAAAGGAAAGGAAGCCTTGGACATATTGATTGTGTCTCAAAGACCACCATTGATTAGACATGGTTTAGGCTTGAATAGAGCCTCATCATCATCACATACTACATTTGTTAGACTATCAAAACCTCAAACTTCAAGTGTTGAGGTAATTGGGAAGAAAAGTGCTCCTAGCATTAAGCCTCCTAAGCCTGAAGGCAAAAGGAAGGCTCCCCAAAGCTCAAGAGCCAAGACTCAAAGAGCCAACCATGCTTACATGTATAACAAAAAGCATGCTCACACTCATAAACAACTCTCTACTACTTCTCAACACATGCACATGCATGCACTCACATAATCAAGGTATGAAAAGGCCTCCTACTTATACTAAGTTTATGCATAGGAGAAAGACTCCTAAGTCTAAACTCTAATGTCATTATTACATGAAATTTGGGCATGTTAATATTCACTATTTTATTAGGAAGGCTCACCTCAAATTAGAGGACCCTTCAACTCCTAACCTCCTAGGACCCAAGTATGCTTAGGTACCTAAGAAAAAGTGACTCATTTTTTTTATGTAGGGAAATATGGCAATACCAAATCAAGTAATTGACATGTGGACAGTAGATATTCTAAGCATATGATTAGAAATAGAAAGTTATTCATGGCATTGAAGGAAAAAGAAGGTAGAGATGTCACATTTGGTAACAATGCCAAAGGTAAGGTAATTGGCATTGGAACCATTGGTAAGAATGGTTGTTCCTTGATTAATAATGTTTTATTAGTTAGTGGCTTATAACATAATTTGTTAAGTGTAAGTCAATTGTGTGACAAAGGTAATAAAGTCACCTTTGATCCTAAGGAATAACGAGTCACCACATTAGTGGATGAAGAGGTTATTTTCAAAGGTGAAAGGAAAGGCAATACATACTCAATTGACTTAGACAATTTGGCTAACCAATCTTTTAAATGTCTTATGTCTTTGAGCAATGAAGCTTGGTTCTGGCATAAAAGGCTTGGACATGTAAGCATGGATCTCCTTCAAAGCCTATCTAAAGGAAAACTAGTGGCAGGCCTTCCCAAGTTAAATTTCACTAAAGATAAGACATGTGGTCCTTGCCAAATGGGGAAGCAACATCAAGCCACTCATAAAGCTAAAAATGTTGTAGGTTCTTCTAAACCTTTTTAACTAGTTCATATGGACTTGATAGGTCCCACTAGAAGTGCTAGCTTAGGTGGAAAGCATTATGCACTAGTTTGAGTATATGATCACTCTAGGTTTACTTGGATGTCCTTTTTAGCTCATAAGAATGATACTTTTAATGCTTTTAAAAGTTTTGCAAAAAGAGTTCAAAATGAAAAGGATTACTTAATTTCTTTTATTAAAAGTGACCATGGAAAAGAATTTCAAAATGAGTCTTTTGAAACTTATTGTTTGGAGAATGAAGTTTTTCATAATTTTTCAACTCCTCGAACACCACAACAAAATGGTGTTGTAGAGAGAAAAAATAGAACACTAGTAGAAATGGCTAGAACCATACTCAATAAGTATTCTTTACCAAATTACTTTTGGGCTGAAGCCATTAAGACTTCGTGTTATATTGCAAATAGAGTTTTTAAAAGACCCATTCTCAATAAAATATCTTATGAGCTATGGAATGGTAGAAAACCTAAGATATCATACCTAAGAGTATTTGGGTGCAAGTGCTATATATTGAATACCAAAGATAATCTTAGGAAATTTGATTCCAAAACCAATGAAGGAATATTCTTAGGCTATTCCACCTTTAGCAAGGCATATAGAGTCTTCAATAAGAGTTCAATGGTACTTAAAGAGTCTATGAATGTCGTCTTTGATGAATCTAGTAAACTTGATCTTGGGAAAGGTGTTTTTGTTGATGATCTTGTAGGTGATTTTGAAAGGCTGGAATTAGAAGACACTACAAGAAGAGAGGATAAAAACAAGGAAGGAGGTGAATCATCAAAAGTAGATGAGGAGCCACAACATCAATAAAGATATGAGCCAAGCCAAGATATGCCCAAAGATTAGAGATTCTTCAAATATCACCCCAAGGACTTGATTATTGGCGATACCTCTAAGAGTGTAAGTACTAAATCATAACTTCATCTTTAGATAATAATCTTGTTTTTGTCTCTCAACTTGAGCCAAAATCAATTGATGAAGCTCTTAATGATGAGAGTTGGGTGTTTGCTATGCAAGAGGAACTCAACCAATTTGAGAGAAATAAGGTATGGGAACTTATCCCTAGGCCTAAAGAACACTCCATTGTAGGTTGCAAATGGGTGTTCAGGAACAAGTTAGATGAGCAAGGTCTTATCATAAGGAATAAAGTTAGATTGGTTGCTAAGGGATACAACCAAGGGGAAGGCATAGATTATGATGAGACTTTTGCCCCCGTTACAAGATTAGAGGTCATTTGGATACTTTTAACTTTTGCATGCCACGTGAATTTTAAGCTTTTTCAAATGGATGTAAAAAGTGCATTTTTTTTAATGGAATCATTGAGGAGGAAGTCTATGTTGAACAACCTCCTGGTTTTGAGTCACATTATTTTCCCAATCATGTTTTTAAATTAAACAAAGCCTTATATGGATTGAAACAAACTCCAAGAGCTTGGTATGAAAGGCTTAGTTCATTTCTTTTGAAAAATGATTTTGAAAAAGAAAAGATGGACACCATACAATTTGTTAAAAAGCACAAGCATGATACACTAATTGTACAAATTTATGTTGATGATATCATTTTTAGTGCTACTAATGAGTCTTTTTGTGAGGATTTTGCTAAGTGTATGACTAGGAAATTCGAAATGAGCATGATAAGAGAACTCAAATTCTTTCTTGGTCTACATATCAAGCAAACCAAAGAAGGGATCTTCATTAACATAAAGGAGATACTCAAGAAGTTTGGTATGGAGGGTTCCAATGTAGCCATAACCCCTATAAGTGGTACCATCAAGCTAGACAAAGATGAATCAGGTAAGACGGTATATGAAAAGAGATATCGAGCTATGATCAGATCTCTACTTTATCTTACTGCTTCTAGGTTGGTTATCATGTTTAGTGTATGTTTATGTGCTAGGTTCCAATCCTCTTGTAAAGAGTCTCATTTTATTGTTGTTAAGAGAATTTTTAAGTATTTGCATGGCATAATTCACTTAGGGTTATGGTATCCTAGCGATTCATCCTTTAGTCTCATAGGATATTTGAATGCGAATTATGCGGGTAGTTTATTAGATAGAAAAAGTACTTCCAGGACTTGCCAATTTATAGAAGAATGCCTATTATCTTGGTTTAGCAAAAAGCAAGTGTCGGTTGCCTTATCCACTGCAGAAGCTACGTATATTGTTGGGGGTTGTTGTTGCACCCAAGTCATTTGGATGAAACAACAATTGAAGGATTTTGGCTAAGTGATTGATCACATTCCTATTAAATGTGATAACACTAGTGTTATTAATCTTTCTAAGAATCTCATCCAACACTCTAGGAGCAAACACATAGATACTAGACACTATTTCCTTAGAGATCATGTGCAAAAGGGTGATGATGTGTTAGAATTTATTGACACAAATCATCAACTTGCGGATATTTTCACTAAACCTCTCAATGAAGAAAGATTAAACTTCATTAATAGAAAGTTAGGAATGCTTGATGGAAGCTCCCTAAAGTGAAACTTTGATCTTATGTGTTGATTACATATCTTGTGTTTTCTTTGTGACATATTCCTAGTGGATCCCAATTTTCATTTTTTTCAAAACTTATTTTTCATTCTTATCCTTACTGACTTATAATTAGTGGAACCTATCTTCTTTTCATAATTGTGAATTACAAGTCCTAGTTACCCAGCTATCAAACATCAAATTGCAGTCGCAAAAATCAAGCTCCACCGTGAATTTTGGTCAAGAATTTAAAATTTTGACCATTGTGGCGCATATTCCTGAGAAAAATTTATCTGTTACTCACATTTTTTGGAAATCACAATCGCGATCCTAAAATTCGTGGACGCGAATTTGAGTAACTATCAAGCCATTAAGTGATTTGACTACTAACTGTTTCCAACTTTTCATTAATCTAATTATAGCCGTTTACACACCCCTTCAATGGCCATATAAACCCTATAAACAGTGATTTTCATAACTTTATCCTACTCTAACACTCCTATCTTTCTAAAACTCTTTATATTCACAAATTCTCTTCATCTTCTATAATGGCTCCCAAGAACATCTCAATAGTAGATAAGGACAACGTTGTGGCTCAGCCATCTGCACCCCCTGCACTCCACCTAATGAAGGGTTTCACCAAGGAGGAGAAAGAGTGATACAAGACAAATTCTTCAAAGATCATCCTCTCCCACAAAATACCCTCTTCTTTTCTATTGAAGACTCTGGGCATCAATGCAGAGATTTATGCATTCCTTTACAACTTAGACTGGAATGAGTTCATCTTTTAGGATGAACCCGATTACGAAGAAGTTGTGAGGGAATTTATGTGCACGGTTCAACTGAGTTGCAAAGTCGATTCTCGAGCAAGGTAATATGGGTTAGTATTTCGGACTTTTGGCAATCCATTTTTCATTACCTTTGAACAACTTTCCTCCCTTTTAAAGCTTCAAGTCAAAGAAAACATTCCTTTTATTATCTCCATGCTTGATGTCATATATTTTGAATTTTGGTCAAAATTTTTATTGAAACTAAACATGACCCCAGAACTTTCTTGGCCAAACACATTTAAACCCTACCTTTTTAGATACTCCATCGTATCATCACCTTTTTCGTAAATGCTAGAGGTGATGATAATGAGAAAGTATCTCAAAAAGATTTAGCCTTTTTATTCTGCCTTGTCAAAAATAAACATATTCAAACTGACAGGTATCTTATGGATCAATTGATCCACATGACTACCAAACTTAAAAGCCAATTCCTTCTACCTTCATATATAACTACGATCTATCGCTTTGTAAGGGCACTTGATGAGGAAAATGAAAAATTCTTCACTAAGAAATTTCTCCCTTCTCAAAACTTTCATGACCTCACCTACCTCATCAATGCCAAAGCCATACACCTGGACACATATGCCTATACATTGGGTGATTTTGAGGCCACGAAAATGGAACCCTCCCCAGCCTCAAAGACGAAAAGGCTCATCATTGAAGAAGAAGCCCTACCAGTCCCCCCTCCTCAACCAAAACCTAAATCCAAATTGTCTCTTGCCACCATTAACTGAAAATTAGACAAGATGATGAAAATGATGAAGAGGAGATTCCTATTTCTTTCATATCTTCATAGTGACATGGTGGATTTGTAAAAAAAGTTGGATATTCCTCTTTGCCATCTTTCGAACTATAATAAATTTGAAGATACTCAAGAAGAAAAAGGCAATGAAGAAGTTGAGGATGGAGAAGAAGTAGAAGGTGCCAACAATGAAGAGGTAGAAGAAACTTTTGGAGATGATGATGACTCTCCAACATTCTAGCATAGGGATTCCTTGTCCTTTCTCTTTTGTTTTTAAATGAAAAACTTGTGATCCCACAGTTTGTTAATAATAAATAACATATGTTTCTTTGAAATTCCTTGTCTCATGTGATTGATGAAATTTACTTTTATGATTGTATTCTTATTAATTTTGATGTTTATGAACACTTATCTATTTGTTATGCATGAGTTCTTTTCCCTTACCCTCTTTTTGATCTTGCCAAAGGAGGAGAGATAGAAAAATAAAGAATCTAAGTCTAAAGGGGAGAGAAAATAACTTGCAAATAATAGCATAAGTTGAGGGGGAGCATCATACTTAGGATTTTTAGAAATTTCACTTTGATTAATTAAATGTCATACTTAGGAAATTTCACCTTAAGCATTCATTGAATCATATTACCACTTTAACTTCACATTCATGGATTATTTTCACCTTAAGGGGGAGATTGTTGGACTAAGATGGTTAATCCTAAGTCTTGGGCCTCTTTTAATCTTGACAAAGGAGATTAATCAATCCTAATGTTTCCATTAAGTGTTGTTTTGCAAAATTAAGTTAGATTTTCAAGTGGAAGTTGAATGGAGTTCATTTTCTTCAAGAAGACAAAGTTCATCCCAATTCTAGGTCAGTGATTTGTAGTTTGTGACCGCGACTTAGCTCAAGAATAGTATGAAACTAGGGTAAACGAATTTGCAGGCATCATCTATGTCGTGACTCATCCAAATATGGGAGTGTTAAAGTTACAGACGAATTTGCGGTCTCTATTACATCTCAGTCGCGAACGTGAATTTCATAGTGACTAAAGAGGGAACCAAGTCCACAACCACAACGTGCCAAGTGTCCCAAGTTTCTGTTGAAGAACAAAATTCATGAGGGCGACATTGTGGGTAGCGACCATGATTCATGAAGATGAGAATTCTTCTTCAAACAGAAAAATTAGCGTCCTAAGTTGCACCCTGTACAAGGACTAATCACGACATCAACTTTTATGGGCAGTTAGAAAGCAATGACTATATTTTCCTGATGGATCAATGAGGAGATGACACGTAGAGTAGTCGTTAGACACAAATGGGGTTTTTCACCATAATTTTTGGCTCCCGTATAAAAATTCAAAAGTCACGATCGCGAATATGCAGTAGTGACCACGACTCTAGCCTATCATGCAATTAATACAAAATCTGCCTAACATGTCTTAGAGATTTAATAAGCTTTATAGTGTAACGTCTCTTTGGTAGGTATGAACTATAAATATTCCACCAAACATATGTAAATACAAGAGGATTCATTAACTTGTAAAAAAAACTCTTGCAAATTTGCTACTCATTCTTTCTATTCTTCTTTATATTTTAAGTGATTGTTTTGTGCGAACATTAAACACCAATTGTAATAGGTTTCAGTGTGAGCCTATAAAAATACTTGAGAAAGGTTTTAATGCGAGACTGTGAAAACACTTGAGAGAGGTTTTAGTGTTAGCCTTAGAAAAAACTTGTAAGAAAGGTTATTATATAAGCCTTGAAAACACAAAGTTTAAAAGTTAGGTATGAGCTTGAAAACACCATTTTGAGATAGTGAAACACCCAATTGCAGAGAATTGAGGAGTGGACGTAGGGTTGATTAATACCTGAACCACTATAAATCTTTATGTCTCTTTTCTACTCTTTCTTTATCCCTTAGTTTAATTTTTTTTAAACCCTAATTCAACCTCCCCCTTCTTGGTGCCTAGGGCCAACAGGGTGGAAAGGAAAAAAAGGGAGAAAAAGAGAAAAGGTTATGTTGGGCCTCATTTGCAAAAGGGGTGGGTAAGCATCAGATTCTAGGCTTCAGTTGCAAAGCCCAATAATGAAAATCACTGAATACATTCCTCAAAATGAAAAAGGGAAAAGCCAAAGGAAGAGAAATGACGCTTTATGAAATGGTCAAAGGGCCCAACACTAAGCCTAAGACTAATGGCCTAAAATCAAAGGCCAATCTGCGTATTGGATTAATGGGTTATATGACCTTCCTAATGTGGTTGTGTAGCCTAGTAAATAAGGCTGTATAGCCCACTCCTGGGTTGTATAGCCCTACCTTAAATTGTAATAGAGGATCCTTCTAAAACTGATCCCCTCTAAAACCCTAGGGTTGTAAATCCCTGATAGATGAATGTATAACTCATTTATTGCTATATAACCCATGTACAAACCCTAATTCTAAGAAATCCATCTCCCTCTATGCGATTGGACATGAACACTCTATAACTTGAACCATTTTTTGGCTTTATACACCTATCCATCTCCTATAAATACCTCCCCATTTGAAGAGGAAGAGAAGACTTAAAAACCCCAAGGTTACTTTGCTAAAATTTCTCCTCAAACTATACTTAACATAAAAAGCCTAAATCTTAACCCATTTCAATCACTTCTAAGGTAGACCTAGGTCTAATCTCTTCATCATTGTGCATTCCCCAAGCATTTGTGCATGACAC
Source organism: Omphalea diandra (assembly GCA_949677035.1). Classification (NCBI taxonomy): domain Eukaryota; kingdom Viridiplantae; phylum Streptophyta; class Magnoliopsida; order Malpighiales; family Euphorbiaceae; genus Omphalea; species Omphalea diandra. The sequence goes on from CATIWR010139922.1 coordinate 20,782, forward strand.
AAAACATTTAGTGTAACATCCCTAGCCATATTTATTAGCATTATCACATGAGCATATGCATTAGATAAATAATCATTGAAGCACCATTGCATTTGGGGACATTGAAACATATATGTAGTGTTTGTATAGTTGTATGGAAAATTGTTTTATGTTGTGTGCATGTTATAATATCATAAATAATGGTGTTTTAGAGCTTAACTAAATGTATAAGGAGTATCTAGGAATTAGGAGATGGATGGATGGATGGATGTGCTTAATGAGTGAAGAAGAGGGACTAAAAGCAAAACTTTTAACTTTCAACCAATAGGAAACCAGCCGGGTCTGATTTGAGGGAAAAACGTGAGGGGTACAGCAGAAACAAGAGAGAGCAAAGGAAGAAGAAAGAAAGGAAGAGGAAGAAGAAGAAGAAGAAGAAGAAGAAGAAGAAGAAGAAGAAGAAGAAGAAGAAGAAGAGAGGGAGAAGAGTGAGCTGCCAAGTTTTTTTTAATTCTGGGCAGTAGGTAAGTAAGTTTATCTT
>CATIWR010139955.1:0-34689 GCA_949677035.1 Omphalea diandra
ATGAAGCTGATCGGATGTTTGACATGGGTTTTGAGCCTCAAATAACTAGAATTGTCCAGAATATTCGCCCAGATCGTCAAACTGTACTCTTTTCTGCTACTTTCCCTCGGCAAGTTGAGATTTTGGCTCGTAAAGTATTGAGCAAACCTGTGGAAATACAGGTTGGTGGAAGGAGTGTGGTGAACAAGGACATAACTCAGTTGGTTGAGGTAAGACCAGAAAGTGAAAGGTTCTTGAGACTGCTAGAACTGCTTGGTGAGTGGAATGAGAAGGGGAAAATTTTGATATTTGTTCAATCACAGGAAAAATGTGATGCTTTGTTTAGGGATTTGCTCAAGCATGGTTATCCTTGCCTTTCACTTCATGGAGCTAAAGATCAGACAGACCGGGAGTCTACCATTTCAGATTTCAAGAGTAATGTATGCAATTTGTTGATTGCTACAAGTGTTGCAGCCAGAGGTTTAGATGTGAAGGAGCTTGATCTGGTGGTCAATTTTGATGTGCCAAACCACTATGAGGATTATGTTCACAGAGTTGGTCGAACGGGCCGAGCTGGTCGCAAAGGTTGTGCCATCACATTTATTTCTGAGGAGGATGCAAGATATGCACCAGATCTTGTAAAAGCATTGGAGCTCTCGGAGCAAGTTGTTCCAGGAGATCTGAAAGCTCTTGCTGATGGTTTTATGGCAAAAGTGAATCAGGGGCTTGAGCAAGCCCATGGAACTGGTTATGGTGGAAGTGGTTTTAAGTTCAATGAAGAGGAGGATGAAAAGAGGATAGCAGCAAAGAAAGCACAAGCAAAAGAATATGGGTTTGAGGAAGACAAATCAGATTCAGAAGATGAAGATGAAGGCATTCGTAAGGCAGGAGGTGAGATCTCACGGCAGGCTGCCTTCGCTCAACAATTAGTTGCCATTGCTGCTGCCTCTAAAGGCAATACAGCTGCAACATCAACTCCCATCTCAACTGCTCAGTTGCTTCCGCCTGTTGGATTATCTGTTTCTCTGCCAGGTGTCATTGGCCTGACAATTCCAGGTTCAGCAACTGCTGTTCCTGGAGCTGGACTACCTGGTGTTGGTAATGATAACACAGCTAAGGCGATTGCAGCTGCCATCAACTTGCAGCATAACCTGGCAAAGATACAAGCAGATGCAATGCCAGAACATTATGAAGCAGAGCTGGAGATTAATGATTTTCCCCAAAATGCTCGGTGGAAGGTTACGCATAAGGAAACATTGGGCCCAATTTCAGACTGGACTGGTGCTGCCATTACTACCAGGGGGCAGTTCTTCCCACCAGGCCGGATTCCAGGACCAGGGGAACGCAAACTCTACCTATTCATTGAGGGCCCTAGTGAAACATCTGTTAAGAAAGCTAAAACAGAGCTAAAACGTGTTTTGGAAGACATCACAAACCAGGCATTATCACTTCCTGGTGGAGCTCAACCAGGGAGATACTCAGTTATATAAGTGTAAGTTATTTAAATTGGTTACTAATATCATTATTTTCATGTTGGCATGATCTGAAGCTCTTATTCCTTGTATTTACTCATATTTGGGATGCTTGGTGTCATTATGGTTTGAAAAATTTATATGCTAACAAAGTAGTGAAATGCCTCTTTCTGAAACGCCACCTTATAAATTGTGCTCTGCTTCCCCACCTTGTAGATTGTGCTCGGCTTCCCCTCCTTATTTTATTTTTTGAGCATTACACAAGATAAAACTTAAATAGTTTGGAGCAGATTTTTCTTGAATTCTTTTTTGCTTTATTTCTTTTGCTTTTTTTTTTTTTTTTTTGTCAGTGCAAACTGCACAAAACATGTACTGGCAAGTGCAATGGGAAGATTGCATCTCTGACCCTTCTTAGAGCTCCTAATATTGGAACACATTATTTGGGATCGTGCATGCATGTGCTTGTGAATTTTCCATCTCTCCGTCCCTTATTCTTTGATATATTGTAATTTCTCAAGTTAGGTGTACATATGTTATTTGTTGTCAATTTCCATGTCTCTTCCACTTTTAATTTTGTTCTTTTTCCCCCTTTTTTTGGTTTTTTTTTTTTTTTCCTATGGATCGAGGGATGATTTAAGCTTAAGCTCCCATGTCCAATATAGTTTCTGCTCATTGCCTTTGCATCGTGGCACTTGAGGAGATGGTGATCCGGTGCGATGCTTTTGCCATTTTCCCATATTTATTAACAGAGTGGATGGTTTCTAAACTCCATTTCCTTGTGTTTATCTCATTTCCTTCTTGTGGATCTGATTTGTGATTTATGTTTCTGCAGGTCTTGCTGGAAAAAGTTCCGGAAGAGACATTTCATTTTTTAAAGTCTCTTGGGCTTACACCTCAGATCATTTCTAAATTCAACAATATGGACAGCGGCAAAGTTATCATTCATCGGTTCTGCATCCTATCAATGTCATTTTAATTACAGTGGGCAGGCTAGCTACCACATGGATGGTATTTTCTTGCCCTGCTCTTTATTACACCCAGCTGTTGCTAAGGCAATTACCTCAGGTTTTAATGCAGTTATCTCTTGGTTGAGATTGCTGTTGATCGTGTTTCATTTATTCTATTTCTAGTCGGGTTTACATATATGGTATCATTGTTTATTATTTTTGTATTGGATGCTCACTGAAGTTGTATGGAAGTTGTAATTTTTTAGGTTTGAACCGAATACAATCCAAATACGCAAGGAAAATACAAACATGACTAACTTTGCTTTTATTGAAGATAGCAGTAGAAGACTAGATCTGGGGCTGCTGTTGTCAAATTTTTCTTCCTCACGCCAGCCTCAGTTTGTTTTCTTTGTGTTTTTCATCTTCGTTATTTTTATTTTAAGTGGTGATTGGGCTAGCTTTATGGTGATTTTGTGCATGTTTCATCTGCCTGTTATTGGTCTTGCTTTCAAGCTTGTGTTACCTGTCAATGTGAGTCTTGGATTGATAGATGCAGCAATAAGGACCATCTGGGCAAGTATCCACATAGCTCCCCCTTTTATCAATCCTCCGTCAAGGAACATCTGGTTTACCAGCAATACCTATCAATTGACAAAAGAAGTAGGAAGTTTTGATCCAGACTGGGCGGTGTTCAGTAGGTTCCAAGTGCATCCTTAATGCTTCTACTTTCATGATGTGCGTCAGGTGTTTGCGTTGATAGGAAATGGATTATCTGTGCATCTACGCCTTGTTCTCTCTTCTACTCTTTCAGCCTCTCTTATATCAACTATTTGCTATTTTATGTTTATACCTTTGAATATGTAGAAGACTATGTAATTGGGTGGCCATGGTGAAGCCCAATAGCTAATCTTTGCAACTATGTTCTGGTTGAGGAGAAGCTCTATTATAATCAAATTTAAGTAGAATGTTATATATATATCAAATAAAAATCTTAAAATACTTTATTTTAAAATAGAATTTCATTTTCTATTGTTAAAATGACCAAACCATTTCTATACAAAAAAAAAAAAAAAAGCCGTGACCAAACCATAGTTAATGGGGCAAAGAAAAAGAGAGCAGCCATGAGATTTACCATTTCTAGTTTGAATCTTATAGCTATTGGAGGGGTAGTTTCTGAATGTGCACTATAGTCATTTCAGATTCACAGAGAGCAGTTCAATGTCAAGAGAATGGGGAGGATGAGATGCACGTGAAATTCGGAAGATATCCACTCGCTTTATCTCATGTCGTTGGTGTATTATTATTGAGATATATATATATATATATATATTGGGGTGCGTCCTATTGCAGGTATAAAACGCTTGAGTATCAATCTGATTAGTTGTTGAGTAGAGCTAGAAAATTGTCCTCTTGTGTCGTGTTGGGACAAATATACAACATGAGAGATACAGACAAGTGTCTTAAAGCTCATCACCAACTGTGCCAACAAAAATCATGGCTGTTTCCTTTTTTGAACTGTGTTTTTCTGTTCCTCTATAATTTCAGATGGCCATTGACTAAAAAAAATCTTTAAAATTCTGAAATTTTGATGTAATAATTAAAATCTTCATTATTAGTAATTTTAAAATATAAAGAAAAGCAACTGTAAGAATATATATATATTTTATCAAATCTGATCTCAAAAAATTTGATATAATCCAATCTATAATAATTCAAATTTAATTTAAATTATTAAAAAAAATTAAAAATTAAAATAATGTTTTTTATTTAAAAAACTAAAATTTTTGGGTGAAGTTAATTAAATATATTATAAGTTAACGTCATTCAATTAAAATAAACTCAAAAACACTTAAAAATTTCTACTCTAACCTAAACCATATGATACCCAATACGTATAAGAAATATTGTCATATTATAAGATGGAGGAGCTGTAAGATCCTGGGATGAATGTGTCCTCAAATCTTCGTAGCACCTGGGAAATGTGGCAACAATAGAACCACTTCATCACTTGCTAGGAACATTATCGTTTTTTACCTATAATATTATGATATGATTTATTGAGTAGTTAGGCAAATGTTTGGGCTCACATCTATAGATGCAATGTAAACGCAACTGGCTGTGCTATAACACCAAATCCCAACTACGAGTCTAAACATAAGTAAATTAGTATCTATGTGTCTAAAAATATCTAAAGAAAGTTTCATCCACTGAACCCCATTTTGGCATTTCTTTTGGATTTGTGTGTGTGTGTGTTCTCATTCTCAAGCACTATATGGTCCAGTATCGACTTGACCTGACAGCTACAGGTGCATCTCTGATCCCTTGTTCACAAAGGCGAGATTGCTTGCAGACAACTGGGCATATACTTTGGCTCGATTTTTCTAGACTTTTCTCTGTAGATTCTTTAAATTACTACTCTTTGTATTATTATTTATAGTTTAATTTCAGGCATAAATATAACTCTCTCTCTCTCTCTCTCTATATATATATATATATAATTTGTCTTGAACAAATTAGTTCCTCAATTTAACTCCCATCTTGATATCTTTTTTTTTTTTTTTTTTTTTGGTTTTATCAAATTATGTAGAAAATTAGTAACTTAAGCATAATACTGGAATTAAACCTGTCAGTCAAATCAATTATCGCAGTGTATATATAAATCAAATCCATCGAACCAAACTATACTAGTATTATAATATTATATTTTTTTTCTTAAAATATAAACTTTATTTATGGAATTAGTGATTTATATAACTTGATCTATGAATATAGTGATAATAATGATACATCGAAAAGTATGAAAACACAAAAAAAGAAAATTTATCTATAATATTTTTCAATCAAAATGGCTAAATACTTAAAATTACAACTCAACGGGAAACACACTCAATTCAATAATCATTAGAACCATAAAATCGATTCTCATGGTCTTTGAATGAACTCGATAACTTGAATATTATTGATTAATTGAAGTTCACTATAAAAAATGAATTTGAAAAATTCAAGAATTTAAAAAGAACTAAAACTTCCATTGGGAGGACAAATTTCATGAAGAAAAATATATAATTTTTTAAAAAATAATAAAAATAAATTTAAATCATTTATATAGTCAAATCTGAGATAATTTATCAAAAAAATAAAATAAAACACACAAAATTTATAAATCTAAAAAAAATATAAATAAGCTAAAAAAAATTAGTAAACTTATATTTTATTTAAGAAAATAAAGGATAAAACATAAAAAAAAATAGAAGAGGGAGACCAAAATGACTTAAAATTTAAGATCTTATTTGATATCGTATTTTGTTTTATTCTTTAAAATAGGAATAAAACTATGATAACTAATTTATGATTTTTAGTTTTTTGTTTTTTAAAATATTTTTCATAAATATAAAAAATTACCTCAAAAAATAAATATAAAAAATAAAAAATTATTTTTAAAAATATTATAATAAAAATTTATGACCATGTCAAACGTTATCTAAATTTATCAATAAACAAAAAAAATCTGATAAAAAAACAAAAAAAGAAAGGAAGAAAATAATGAGACTGATACAGAAACGACTTGTCTGCGCAGCGTCAACTCAAATATATTGACACATTTTAGTAACCCAAAATACTAAAACTTCGATGCTTTTTTGAAACGTTAGCCATCTGTACGAAGGCAATAATGCTATCCCACGTAGATGATAATGCTGCATATTGCGGGTGCCCCACACGTTACAGATACTCCGTTCGATGATAACACGTGTCCAACATTAATTGTACGTAATAACAAGTATTCATGATGTAGGGTCCCTATTTTTCTGACCAAAAACAAAATGTAAGGTCCCTATTTTGTGTTGATATGATTCCCTTTTTTTTTTTTAGAAAAATATCAATCTCATTCATATATTAAAATGAGTTCATCTCAATATGAATATAAAAAATGAGTATAATTATCAAACAATACGTTTATAGTAGTTTTTCTGAAAATTTACAATTAAATTGACAAAATTTGATAACTTGATTTTTAATAAATATGATTCACTCAGTTGTTATTTGACTATAATTTTTATAATGAATTTAATAACATATTAATTCTTATATCTTTTACGTGAATCATATTTTATACTAATAAAATTTAATAATTTAATCTTTAATAAATACTTTTAATAATGAATTCGACCACATATCTTCTTTTTTTTGTGTTGATATGAAATTAATTAATTTATTAATTATCTGTAGAATAGTTGGTATAAAAGCGAACATGATCTGTGGTAAAAAAAAAATTTGGCACTAAAAATGTGAAATAAATAATTTTACATAAATGATAGCATGAATTTTCATCTTTATTTTATTTTCTTTTGTTATCAGAAATTATTAACGACAATAGATTATCAAGTTTAACCCTTGATCTCATATATTTACAAATACATATTATTTGATGACAGATTTCATTTATTAAGGTTTAGTCACTAATAATATAAGAAAAAAAATTGGCCACTAACATAATTTTGGTTTTTAAATTAATTAGATTTATGAAAATTAAGGCATTTTCAGGCTTGCATTTGATTTTATAATTAAGAATAATAAAATATAATATTGATCGCTTGTGCCCAAAAATATAATAAATAAAAGCAGACGTTTAGGACATCGGTAGATATTTCGTGAATTGTTTTTTCTAAATTTCAGTCCACTATATTACATATTAAGTTAATTAATTTTAGATTTACATATATTATATATTTTTTTGAAAAAAATAAATTGACTACACCTTTGTTATTTGTTTGCATAATCAGGAATTCAATCAATGTGGCAAGTACTTATACAAAATAATAACATGAAAATCTTGTTCCATTTCCATTTTATTATTTAAATAGTTTATTGAAAAATATTAATAAATATAATTTTCTAAGAAAATTGAGAAATACTATTTAAAATATTTTATAATTATTTTTTAAATAGATACATTGAATATGATAAAATGTTTATGTTAATAAAGTAAAGATATTATAGTATTTTATAATTTACTTTTATGAAAGTTAATGTGTGATCGAAAATGAAACTTTATATGCTTTTTTAGTAGGGATTGGTTATCCTAAGTCTCGTTTGGTTCAATAATATCTACTCCAACAAAATTATTTTAAAAAACTTATAACTTTTGTGGTTGATTTATTAATTTTGATTGAAGAAATGCAGTAATTTTTTTTTTTGTCTAGCTTGCTTATCAACTTTTAAGAAAATATTTTTAAGAGTACAATAATATTCTTATCATATTAATAATAAAACTATTCAAGATAATTTAGGTAATTATATAAACTCATTGAAAAGTTAAACTTATTAAAAGAGGCTAATTAAGTTATTCTTAAATTCTACAGGAATACATACATATTGCATAAAATGTTAAATTATGTGTGTAATTTATTAATTATCATATATCTAAAATTATGAATAATTATATATATTAATAAAATTAGTATCTAAATATTTAAAAATTATAATAATTATGATATTATAATATAATATTTCTTTAAGTTTTTAAAAGTGAGATGGACAGATTCCTTTTTTACTTCAAATGTCCTTCATACCAAACATTAGGATTTTATATACTTTCTTGCAAATTAAACTTTCTTGGCTAATATATATATATATATATATATACACACACAAAACAAACAAGGCCCATGACTTTTTTATTTTCTCTAATTTATTTTAATAACTTTGTTTTCTTCGATAAAAGGCAAAATAAAAAACATATGAAATAATATTTTCCTTTTCTTTCATATTTTGTTTTCTAAACAAGGAAAAATAAAATTCTTTTTCTTTTTCTCTTTTTTATCTAAACATAAAGAAAAAATAAAAATAAAAAAATTATTTTTTCTCTTTATTTCCCTTTTTTCCCATCTAATTTCTCCAACATGGTGTTAAATGGCCTGAAATCGACCTTTTAGAAGAGAAGAGAATGACCATAAGGAAAGAACTTTATCCTAAGCGGTAAGTCTCCAAAGAATCTGAGCACCTTCTTGAAAGTTCTAAAAAGAAAGTTGAAATATTCGACAAGAAGACAAATAGTACATCATGATCTCTGAAGATACCTCCTCATAAAGGTGTCATCATCTAAAAAAAAAATTTATACAAATAACAATTTGAAATATATATATATATAGTCAACAATTAACTGTGCGTAATGAAAAAATAAAAAATATTTAATAATTAATGATGAAATTTGATTATGAAATAATAATAATTGTTATTATTACATTTAATTAATTTTTTTATAAAATATAAATTACTATAATATTTAAATAATAATAAATAATATTAGTAAAAAATTTTAAATATTAAAAACTAATTTTAAACATTTAATTATATTTTTCATATTTAATACTAATTTTTAAATTAAAATACTGGATGTTGATATTTACTAAATATTTTTTTTAACATTTAAATGTTTTATATTATTACTCAACTCATGCATTATGTGATAGAATTCATTGACAAATACAATTGGAAGCTATAATTTCAAGTTTCTTATCACTCAAAAACATATCTCTCGCAAACTCAGTTGTCTGCTCTTTTTACTTTTTATTTCAAAATTCTTTTTCTTTACTCATCTTTTCAAAATTTTTTTTTTTCACTCATCCTTTAGAGCTATTGTCGATTAAATCGTCAATGATAGTCCATGATTTAACTATTTTTCACTACTTTTATCTATTTTTCATTTCAATGAATACAAATCTATTTTATTCTTACAAATGTTTATAATTTTGTTTATTTTTTTTATAATTTATATGAAAGTTTTTAGTTATTATTTCATGTAAGTGTGGTTCCTTTACTGTTTAGGTCATTATTGTTCTTTTATGGAGATTGATTTACAATATTATTGAAACTATCAATCTCTTTTTTATACTAGTTTAACTGACTCATTTGGAGATAAAAATATTAAGCTATAGTTTAGTAAAACCATTAAGTAGAGCGTGATTTCACTGTTATGTAAAATTTTATACTCTATTAATATAGTTGTGTTTGTAGAAAAAAATAATAACTTTTTGGATAATATAGTAGTGTTTGTAGAAAAAAATAATCATTTTTTGAATCAGGTTCAATATATTTAGTATTAATATAATTTGTTATGAATGGTAACTTTTAATTTTTCATATATATTGATAATTTTATATTTGATATTTTATGAATGAAAATTAATTTTTCTATCATTAAAAAAAAAAAGTTTCTTATCACCAAAAAAGGGCAACAAACACTAGAGACAAACTAAAGCTGAGCCCTTGATTTATTTCAATTTTTGCAAGTTCACGAACCTGACTAAACTTTTGTTTGTGGAGCTTGTGATTTAGACAAGAGGAATCAATGTTCTAAGTGGCTGAGCACTAAATAGCCAGCCAAACTTGCATCATCAAAGCCTAAGGGAACAACAAAGAGAAAAGGGTTTATTGTGTTTGTGAATTGCTCCTCTTACTTTTTTCCATTTTTAACAAAAAAGAACTACAAATTCCTCAAATTATTTTGGAAAATAATAAAATTCGGCCTAATTTTTATTTCATTATTGTTTTTATTATTAACCCTTTTCGTATTAAGTAATCATGTATTATTTGAATTTAAATATATGCAGCAATTATTTACCAAATGAATTATTACAATACACTTAAATGGAAAATATAATTTTTATCTTTTATTCTGTGCTATTGTTTTGTTAGTATTTTGAAATTAAATGATTTGAACTCAAGGGATAGTCAAACTCTTAACTGCTTTTGATTTTGGAACTAATATTGAGAAACGAATTTTTTAAATATATTAGATCAATATGGAGATGTGACTTTAAATTTGTCCTAAAGAAATTAGTTTTAATTGATGCATACATTTATTCTAATTATATATATCACAAAAATATTTGAAATAATAATTTATAGTTGAGTATATTTTTCATGGTGTAAGAGACTGGAGATTCCAAGCTAAATTTATTATTTTTATGTAAATATATAGAAAATAATTTAGTTACTTTTTAATTTTGATTTAATAGCTTGTTTTGTCAAAATTTTAGATATGAAATTGTTTCCAAATTGAATTTTGATTCACAAAAATCATATGAGAAAATCCATCATAATATTAATTATTTTTGTTTTATCAAATTACATAGAAAATTAGGAACTTAAGACTGATAGGCCAAGCGGATTTTTCGCATAATTTCTTTAAAAAAAAAATCTCTCGACCTATTTTTTATTTAAAATTAATTTAAGATTTTAAATAGCTGTACAACATTCTTAAAGTGAAATTTAAAGCACTAAAGTACCACTTGACATTTTCTGAAATTTAAAATTCCAAATGGAATTTGACTATTTAATTCTAATTTTACTATTTCGAGTGTATAAAAAATTGAAATTTATTAATTCAACTCAGTTTTTATCAAATTATATATATATATATATATATATATATATAGATAAAAACAGAGATGAATTAATATATAGAAAAATAATTAAACTGTTATATATATATATATTTTTATATATATTAATTCAACTCAGTTTTTATAAATATATATATATATATATATATATATATATATATATAACAGTTTAATTATTTTTCTATATCCACTAATAAAATATATCACATTTTTAAAATGTATTTTCATTCTTAAAATAAGAAAGCTACAAGAATAGTAATATAAATTAAAATTTAAGATTATTATTTGCATATATTTTATTTATAAATAAAAAGATCAATCTATAACATTGGAATATAAATTTATATAAATATGTTATTTAAATATCAAATATGTTAGAAAAAAAGGTTATTTTATCTAATGTATTGTATATTTAACTATATATACTTACTAATTTTTTATTTAAAATTAATTAAACATAATCAATATATAGAAAATGAAATTGAAAAACATAATAGCAACTTAAATATTAAGGGAGTAATTTAAACACTGGCAAATATCAAAATTTTAAACTTCAATAGCTTTTCATATAATATTAGGATTATATTAATTTTTTTTTTTTACTATTAGAAGATTGCAATTTAGTAGAGGTGCAGTTATAAAAATTATTAGACTTAATTATTCTTAGTAAACGTAATATAGGAGATAAAATATACACTATATTAATAATCAAATAATGAAACATGCCGAATTCAAGGTATATATATTGATAAAAGAAATGAAAATAATTTGAAAAAGTTAATGTACATTTCTATATAATATTGAAAATATGTAAATATAGTTTTTTAAAACTTATATCTAGGAAATATGGATGCAAATTCTTTGTTGTTATATAGTATATGAGATTATTATTATACAGAGATAAATTCTTTTTAAGACAAAAATTATAATTTATTACAATATAAAATTTATTATTATTTATAACTAGTTTAAGTTGATATTAAAAATTTTACAATTACATAAAGGTTATATATATATATATATATATATATATATATATATATAAACATTACTATTTAGAATATTAGAGGTTATTGATTAGAAATAAAATATATATTTTAAGAAAAATTATATTCATTTTATAAATTTGACATATTTTATTCAGTTAAAATGTTTTATACGGTACATTATTTTCTCTAATATGATATCTTTATAATTTTACATATAATTCATTTTAAAAATTGGATTGGTGACAAAAATTGAAATAACAGTTTGAAAATCAATATATGATTTATGATTTTTTACTTTTAAGATATTTTTGATAAATATAAAGATTTTTAAAAATGAACATGAAAATAAAATATTATTTTAAAATTTGAAATAAAGAATTATTACAATGTCAAATGTTTTCTAAATTGATCGATTAAAAAAAAAAGAATATCAAAACACTTGAAAAACAATATTTTTTTTTTACATATAAATATGAAATTTATTTATTAATATAAAGAGTGTATTTTTCAATATTTTAAAATTATAGTATAATTTGCCTAGAATTTTACGAGAGTGATATAGACGTGACTTAAATGTGTAACGTCAGCTCAAATAATATTTACACATTTTTTTTAGTAACCAAAACAAACTACGACATTGACACAGTTTTGAAACATTGGCCATCTGTACCAAGTCAATGAATAATTGCTGTACCACTTGGAGGATAATGCTGGATGTTGGGGGTGCCCCACTTGTTGCAGACACTCTGTTAGATGATAACAAGTGTCCAAGTAAATGCTAATGTCACAAGAAGTATTTATGATGTAGGGTCCCTATTTTGTATTTGATATGAAATCAGTTGATTTGATTATTTGTCTGTAAAGCCGTCGGCACAAAACAGACACGTGCCCGTGCATGGTGGCTTTCTTTTTATAAGTGCTATAAATGTGACGTGTCATTCCATGCGACAAGTGATCAAAAGAATATTTGCCATCTAGCCATTTTCACAAAAAGATGCAACTTCACATGAATAATATAAATTTTTATGCATTTTATTGTGACATTGATATTATTATGTAAAATTTTAAATTAATATATAATTTATTTGCTATTTATAATCATCGATATCATCTAAATAAATATGGGTTATCAACTACATACAACGATCAATTCATTCTCATAAATCGCATCAAAATAATTGAATCAACTCTGCCTGAAATAAGACCTATGATTTCACAAGCAGGGCTCGATTCATGTACGAATACTCAACCTATGACTTATTCTAATAAAAAGAAGTAGCAAGCCCTTATCAGAAAGTTAATCTCATTAGAAACAACACTTCTATTAAAAAAAAAATTCGAGTCTACTTCAATAAGAAACAAACCACTACAACCCTTATATAAACGATTTCATTAGATATTTCTTGCATTTTATATCCACTTGCTTCACCTTTTCAGAAAATAAATGACCTAAACATCAAAGTAGGTTTTTGACAAATAGTTGAACATCCCTTTCACTATTGTTATCTTGCAAGAATCGAACTAACAGAATAGAGTAGACCAGTCCAACCCCAAAAAGCCTAGCTGAGCTAATCACTATAGTAAATCTCATAATATCAATAATTTTATAAAATATAGAAATTATTTAAAGTGATAAATAATCATATATTAATAAAATTATTATTTAAATATAAAAATTATAAAAATTATAAAGATTATGATATTATGATATAATCCTGGTATTGCAGTGCTCACTAAATTTTTATCTTTATTTTTATTTTATTGACATAAGAAATCGTTAAAGATAATGGAAACCCTTATAAATTTCATATGTTATACTTCAACTTTCTATATAATTTTTATTTTCAAAATTTCTATCCACTATATTAAATATTAAATTACTTAAATTGTTAAAGATAATAGATTATCAAGTTTACCCTTATAGATTTCATCTGTTATACTTCAGCTTTCTATATAATTTTTATTTTCAAATTTATGTTTATTTTCAAAATTTTTATCCACTATATTAAATATTAAATTACTTAAATTTAGTTGTAAATTTTCTATAAATTTTAATTTTCAAAATTTCTATCCACTATATTAAATATTAAATTACTTAAATTTAGTTGTACATGAATTGTAGGTTTTTTTTAAGTAGGTTTAGTACAACTTTGTTATTTATTTATACAATCAGGAATCCAATCAATATAGTAAGCACTTGTACAAAATAAGAAGTTGTACAAAATAAGAAGTGTATTACATTTTTTTTTCATTATTTAACTTTCTTAATAGAGAGAAAGTAATTTATTGAAAAATATTAACAAGTATATTTTTCAAAATTATTAAAATATTTTATAATTATTTTTAAGGTAGACTCATTAAAAATAATAAAATATTTATGCTAACAAATAAAAATATTATAATATTTTATAATTCACCTTCATGAAAGTTAATGCTGTTAGAATGTGTGGCAGATATGACAACTCATGATGGAGTGAATTGAGTTATAAATAAAAACAAACACATACAACAGAAACAAACAACACAAATCAACATAAAAATTTTATAGTGGTTCGGTAATGTGCTTACTCCATTCTCCAGATTTTCACTTAAGCATTTTTATTCATGTTGCGAGCTCCATAACAACCTTTACTTTTTCAAGGCTCAAGATCAATCTTCCCTTTTATAGGCTCAAAAAGAATCTTCCATTTTACAGGCTCAGGAAGAACTTTCCCTTTTACAAGCTCAATAATAATCTTTCCCTTGTATTTTTCTAGACACAATACTAACCTTTGCAACCACTACATCCAAGTAGTGTCAATGTCTCTGAAAATCAAGCAACAAACACATTATTAGTGCTTCATAAAACCTACTCTTAAAAAAAGTAACAAAGTAATCACACATTAGCAAAAAATTCAAGCAACACCTAAAAAGATTTGTACAAAAAATTGCTAAAAGTTTTCTAAATATTTACAAATATTCTCCAAACTTTATGACCTATTTTTAGTTTTAAAAAATGCTCTTTATATAGTCAAATTCTAAAACTAGCCATTGGAATAGTTAATGCTAAGTCTGACAGTTTTTCTGTGAAACTAGTCGTTATATGAGACAACACCTGTTGTTTTTTGTCAACCTTCGTTGAACTTGTAATGGTTACTTTCAACTCCTATTCTCCATCATTCAACACTCGTTGGCTTTGACAACAATGCCCTTGGAGCAAGAACAATGCTCATTGTTCAATTCTAGAAATCTTGAACTTTGTGCTTTGTTTTTTCAATATTTGCACAGTTGTTTTTCCACGTCCGTTGAGCATTTTGCAATGCCTATTGTAAACTCCTTCAATGTTTATTGAGAAGGACCAATGTCCATTTTGAGTTTCAGAAGTTTTAGCTCAAGGTTGAACACTTTTCTAATGCCTGTTGTGAAAATGCAACGTCTGTTGCTAGGCTAGATCAATACTCATTGTGAAACTACAACTCCCGTGGCAAGGTCCAACACAGCTCAATCAAGAACAATTCTCTAATGTCTGTTGCAAAGGTAAAATGTCTGTAGCAAGGTACAAAAGACTTTGGCTATTTTCAACATTTATTCAAGGTCCATTGTTCATTCTTCATTGCCCTTTGAATGGTTTAATGCTCATTGCAAAGGGACAACACTTGTTATGAGGTCCACAAGACTTTGGCTCTTTGCAGCATTCATTCATCGTCCATTATTTATCCTCAATGCCCATTGAACGGTCCAACACCCGTTGGAAGATGTTCAATGTCTATTGAACTTGCACAACGCCTATTGAACTTGTTCTGGCCTTTTAATGTTCATCGGGTTTGTTTAAATAATCCAAAAACACTAAAGTACAAACTTTAGAATTTTTTTTGGTTTTGTTATCATTTTGTTATCATTCAAAACACATCATTCAAAGTAGAGTTGTGAGTCCAATGCTTTAGGATCACATGTTCTCTAAATATTCTCCCCTTAGCATTTACAACAACCTCCCTCTTTTGAATGATGACAAAACCAAGATATTTTGATACCAAAAATAGAAAACTTAAACACAAAAGGATACCAAATATTAAAACACAAAACAACAAAGAAGATACTAGTCAAAACACATACCAATCAAAATATCCACACAAGACTTGATACTAAATATACCACATAAGATACCGAATATTGGATATTAAAAACATATATGATACCAAGTGTTATGTTATGCAAATAAGTGATACCAAACAAAGTAATCAAATTATCCAATCAAAACATCCAAAACTTCTTACCCTTTTTGTCATCATGGCAAAAGGACATACAAAAAATCTCCCCTTAAAAAATGTTCTCCCCCTTACAAATATATAAACATTCTCTTCTTAAAATCTAAACCAACTTCCTCAAAACAAACATTATGCCAAAAATACAGAACACTTAGAGAAGGAAAATTCTCTCTATTCTTATGCTTTCTTTTAACAAATCACCCAAAATATTCAAACACAAATTCAATTGACATGATTTGGGGTTATATGTTCTTTTCATAAATTGCAAAAAGTTAGAAACGAATGATAGTTACTAGAGATTCCTTAAAAAAATCTAATTGATACCATTATCGGTTCATAAAACAAACTTCCACTCAACAAAAATATGTTAAAAAAGAAAAAGGATAAAGATACATTACAATTAATGATACCTAAAAATTCAAACTCATCTTTAAATTTTACAGCTCCAATCACCATTTGATTCTCAATTTTAAGCAGAAGGTGAGGAGTCTCAGTCTATCGCATCACAATGATGCAATAATATCTCAGCATATGCTTGCTTCAAAAAGGTTCCATCCTTCCCAATTCAACTTGTTTAGTCAAATGATCATCTTCAAGGGACAATGTAGATTTTTTTTTCTACGACAACCTTAAACATTACAAAAAAATTTAATGTTTTAGCAGTAAAATTTTTCATTGTTGCAGTCATAAATTTTATCCCTAAAACTATTTAGTAATAAAAAAAATTTTATTACTAAAATGCTTATTGGTAATAATTCAATGATGAAAAAATTAATTTGCTAGTAATTTAGTGATGGATTTTTTATCATTATTTTATAGAAATTCTATCGTTGCTAATCATTGTTAAATTTGTAAAAATTAATTTGCTAGTAATTTAGTGATGGATTTTTTATCATTATTTTATAGAAATTCTATCGTTGCTAATCTTTGTTAAATTTAAATTCTATAAAAATAACGTTTATCATTAATTATTTAATTTAAAAAATTAAAATTAGTAATTTCATCATATTAATAGATTAATTATCATATTAATACAATGCATGACTTTGATTAAAGTATAAATTATCAATTTATTTGAACCTAAACATCAATATATTATAAATAAATAAATAAATAAATAAATAAAATAAATCATACAAAATGGAATTAGACATTAGCAATTATAAAATTTAGATAATAAAATTGACTTCAATTTCTTTAAAAACTACATCTATATATTTTCAATTAATAAATTATTAATAAATGGTGGAGGAAAAGAAGAAGATGCAATGACAAAAGAAGAGGGAAGGAGGCAGTGGTGATGACAATAACGGTGGTGGCAATGAAAGAGATGACGATGATAATAATGAGAGTGACAACCATAGAGGTGCTAGTGAAATAGGTGGAGGAGGATAAGAAAAGGAAAAAAAGGAAAAAATAATGGCAAAAAAGAAGATAGAAAAATAAAAAAAGAAAATAAATAAAATAATGTAAAAAAATAATAAAATAAGAAAGAAAAAGAGACAAAATGAAAATTTGATCACTAAAATTTAAATATTGTCACTAAATGACATGAAAAATATTTAAAATTTTCATTGTGAAAGCAAAGAAATTTTATTTTGAAATAAAAATTTAGTGACAAAAATAAGACCTGCTGCCATTTAGCAATGAAACTAAAATTCATTACTAAATTTTCTCACAAACAATTCTTAAATTTTCATTTTGGAATCAAAAGAATTAGTAACGAAAAATTTCACCGCTAATTTATTGCCATTTAGTAACTGCTACTTCGAGATGGAATTCCACCACTATTTTTTTCTCCAAAATATTTTTAAATTTTTATTTTAGAGCTAAAAAACTAGTGATGAGAATTTTTTTCATCATTAATTTATCGCTATTTAGCGGTAATAAATTTTGTTGCTATGTCCTAATATAATTAAAATTTGTTGTTAAATTTGCTTCTCAAATATCTCAAAATTTTATTTAAACCTAAAAAATTAGTGATGAAAAATTTTGTGACTCATCTATTGCTATTTTATGACATCAATAAAATTAATCACTAAATTTTTCTCAAAAAAATTATCAAATTTTCATTTTAAATTAAAAAATTAATGACAATTTTTATCATTAATTTGTCACTATTCTAGTGCCCTATTCGCGTCAAATTTTTAGCGATTGATTCAAAGTCTGTCACTATTTCGTACTTTTTTTTTTTAATCTTTGAATCTTAAAAGTTTTGTAATACTTATTTTGTTTATCTTGTATCAGTATTTTATTGTTATTTAGCGATGAAAATAACTTCATTGTTCTTTTCTATTTATTTTATTATAGTGAAAACGCATGAAACAGTCCATCTTTTAGATTCACTGAATTATTTCTTTAATTTTGAGGAAGTCGAATGGTACTTCAAACATCCTTTATTCCAAATATGAGCATTTTATGTATTTTTAAGTAAATTAAATTTTCTTTCCTACTTTTTAAAAAAAAAAAAATCACAAGACGTTAACAACGATCTCTTGAACGACGTAACATCTACTTTTAGAAGATAATAACCGTCACAAAAGAACATTCTCCCAAGAGGTAAATCTCCAAGGAATCCATAAGTGCACCTTCATCTTGAAAGATCTATCCTTGTAAGCAAATACCTTTTGAAAGAAAGGTTGAAACATTTGATAGGAGGATAAATAACAGAATGCTTTCTCGAGGTGCCTCTTCATGAAGGTATTGCCAGCTGAAAAAATGTTTACAAAAATAAAAACTTGAAGAATTATGACCCTCAAAACCATGTATGGAGAAATTACTAGAGAAAACAGAAAATTAATCCGACTTCAATATTTTAGGAAATTTATTAGGAAACATTAGCCTCAAAATTCGAAGAAATTTTTGGATTAAATCAATCGGAGAAGGCCATCAAATAAGAAATTCATTATATAAAGATAACTATTACACATCACATGCATAATTTGTACTCGTGGTCATTAAACTATGGTCTGAATTTTATGATAATCATATAACTAATTTTTTTATTATAAAGTCTAGGTGTGAGCAAAAATCTGACTGAATCGAAAAAATTGACCAAACCGAATTAGTTTGATTTTGTTTGATCCTTTAATAAAATCATTTTGGTTCGGTTATAATTTTAAAAAAATTTGATTTTTGATTTTTAGTTTGGTTTGTTAGATAAAAACTGAAAAAATCGAATTAACCAAGTAATTAATAAATTAAACCAATTTGAATCGAACTAAATTTAAAATACATATAATTTAATTGAAACAAACTGAATCAAACCAAACTTTTATAGATTCAGTTCGGTTAGATTTATAGACCAAAAATTTTAGTTTAATAGGTTCGGTTAATTCGATTTTTTCAAAAATTTTGGTTCAATTCAATTTTAAGTATAAAAAATTTAGTTTATTAAAATTTGATAAAAAAACTGATCGAACCGACCGTTTAGTCACTCCTAATAAAGTTACTAAATTAATATGCATATTACAAATCAATTTTTTTAATGAATTTTGATAGATAAAAGTTTAATAGCCTTTCTGATTTGTTTTTGAAATGCATATTAGTCCAAATTCATTTTTTGATTAATTTAACTCCTATACTATTGTTTGAAAGATATTTAAGCCTAAAAAATAAAAAAAAATTATATTTTAAATATATAATTTTAGTTTAATAGGTTCGGTTAATTCGGTTTTTTTTAAAATTTTGGTTCAATTCAATTTTAAGTATAAAAAATTTAGTTTATTAAAATTTGATAAAAAACTGAACCGAACCGACCGTTTAGTCACTCCTAATAAAGTTACTAAATTAATATGAATATTGCAAATCAATTTTTTTAATGAAATTTGATAGATAAAAGTTTAATAGCCTTTCTGATTTGTTTTTGAAATGCATATTAGTCCAAATTCATTTTTTGATTAATTTAACTCCTATACTATTGTTTAAAAGCTATTTAAGCCTAAAAAATAAAAAATTTATATTTTAAATATATAATTTTATTAAAAATATACAGATAATAAAAAATTAAAAATAGTATCATCTTTTGATCCTCAACAACAATATATATTTTTTCTAATTAATTATATTTTGATCTTCATTACTATCTCAAAATCTTTCTTATCCAGTCTTCTTAAATTTAAATTTCATACCATATATGTATTTTGTTCAATTTTTCTTTGAGAATTTTTTTTAAAAGAGAAAAATTCATCTTTTTTTTTTTGTTTAAATACTATCACATATAAGTCACTCATTGTGTGGATTTAATATATTATTACTTATAGCTCACGCATTGTGCAGATAGAATTCGTGTGGGGATAGAATCCCTTGGCAAATACACCAATATTGCAAAATATAAGCCAAAGTTTTTTATTGCAAAATATAAGCCAAAGTTTTTTATCAACAGAGAAGGGCAAAAAATGCTATTCATGAACCTGACTAAACTTCAATGTTTGTGAAGTTGTGATTTAGACAGGAGCAATCAAATCCTATGTGGAAGAATACTAAGTAGCCAGCCAACAAAGTTCCACCCAACTAGCATCTTCAAAAGCCTAAGGGAACAATAAAGAAAAAAGGGTTCGATGCACATTGTGTGTTCGTGAATTGCTTCTCTTGTTTTTTTCCATTTTTTTAAACCAAAAAAAGAAAAAAACCAACAAATTATTTTGGAAGATAATAAAATTTGGCTTAATATTTTTTTTATTCTTGTTTTTATTAGTAACCCTTTTCATATTATGTAATCATGCATTATTTGAATTTAAATATGTGCATGAATTATTTATCAAATGATTATTAAAATACATTTAAATAAAATACTATACTTTATTATTTTGAGTCTGCGATAATTTTTTTTTTGGTAACCAAAAAAATTGTATTAAAAAAATTACAAAATACTCTATCCTTAATTTTTTTTTTCTGGTAAGCAACAAAATACACTACTAGAAGTAATACGAGGCATCCATTTCAAAACTCTATCCTTAATCTGAAGTCTCTGTTGAAGAATCAACCAAACAATAAGACTATATATATCTAGAGATAATTGAAGCTTTCCAAGTAAGTATATACCAAGCAACCTTCATTTCATTAGAACCAAGTCCTATATAAATAGACTCAATAGAAAATTTACCAGATTTCTCTAACTTCCACTTCAATCGGTCACAAGAATTAATCTGTAACTTATAATGCTGTTGATTGAAATTCCATGCTTTTAGCACTTGAGCTTCTACATGGTCTGATAAAACCCAATGTTTCTGCTTCCACAAATCTGCTACCTTGGCATTAATAGGAATATCTGAATCTTTGATATTAATGCTTCAAAATTTGTCAAGGACAAAGTAACCCTTAAACCATGGATCAAACCAAAAATAAGTGGACTGTCCGTTACCAAGTTCATAACCAACAAACTTTTTAAACTCTTCTTAAGTTTAACCAAATGTCTCCAACACTCAGAAGAATTTCATATAATTTGATAATCTCCCAGTAACTTTCTCGACTTGTTTGCTGCCGTCCTGAAAACCCATAAATGGGAATGGTACCGGGATGGAGGCGGACCCTCCTAATGGGAGCCCTGTTTCTGCCTCTGTCGAGATTGTCCACGAGACAAAATTTTTTTATTTTTTATTATTTTTAAAATATGTTTTTAAAAAATAATTTATTAAATAAAAATATTTTATATTATAAATTAATAAATATATAAATATATATAATTATACATAAAATATTTAAATATTTATCTAATAAATATAAAATACACATTTAATAAATATAAAAAATTATAAAAATATATTTAATCTTTTGAATCTAGTAAAAATCCACTTAGAAAATCCTCGTAACGACCCATATGAGGGAAGTGTAATCACCACCTTCATCCCATAAAAAGAAAAAAGATAAAAATTCCTCTCCCATTGAATAGATCCTCAGGACGAAAAATTCTTGCTCTATTGTCATCCCTACCCTCAAACTAGACTTATCAATTAAAAGAGTCCACACTTGTTTCATCGCGGCAGCTTTCTTCTCTTTCAATAGGCTTTATTCTCGAACGACCAACTATCATAGGCTCATAAAATTCCAAAACATCAGCCTAACTATCCTACGTTCAGAATACTTTCTCTATAGAAACCCTCTTCGCTTCTTCTCAATTTCAAGAATAACAGCTGTTGAATATGTGATATTGTTTCATTGGTACTTTGAAATTAAATGATTTGTAGTTAAAGAAATAGTAAAATAATTACAAGTGTTTGCTCATTTCTTATCCAACTACTTTTTATTTTTAGAGTTAATATTTAGAAAAATATTGTTTTTAAATATATATAAAGTCAATCTAAAGATATATTTTTAAAATCCTCCCAAAAGAAACTTAATCTCAATCAATCTATAATTAGTTCAAAGATATTCTAATTGTATATACCTTAAAAATATTTGGAACAGTGATTTGTGATTGAGATTTATTTTTTGTGGTGTAAAGAGATTCAAAGCTAACTTTATTATTTTTTATGTAAAAAAAATAATTTAGTTACTTTTAAT
The DNA here is from genome assembly GCA_949677035.1 of Omphalea diandra. NCBI lineage: Eukaryota > Viridiplantae > Streptophyta > Magnoliopsida > Malpighiales > Euphorbiaceae > Omphalea > Omphalea diandra. The sequence continues at coordinate 22,537 of CATIWR010139955.1, forward strand.
CTAATTTAATATTTTTGCCAAAATTTCAAATATAAGCTTTTTTAAGAATTAAAATTTGACTAAAAATTATGTTAAAAAATCTATTATCATTAAAAAAATCTTCTAATTCTGTACCCAAAAATTACTATCAAGCAAAACAAAATCAAATGGACTTTGTAAGTTTAATAGATAGCTATATAAAGAGTATAATTTGATTTTTGTGCATCTTTTAAAAAAAAGTTTTTCTGTTTAGGAAATTGAAATAAAAGAAGTATTTGAAGGATTATCTAAAATCTCTGATCTCATAAACAATTACTATGGACCAAAAAAATACTATGCGAGTATGAGCATATCTTTCTTTTTGTATTGCACTACACTTATATACAATTAATTTATTATATATTCTCAAAAAGGTGAAAATTTTTTATTTTCAACTCTGATTATTGGTAAATAAATAATTAGAATCTCTATAAATTGTATAATATTATTTCTTACAAAATAAAAAAATTGTAAACATCAATTGAAATTTAATAAATAAAAATTTATCTAAAAATAGCTATATAAGAATTTTAACCAAAAAAGGACAAGAAGAAAATATTAAAATAGCTAAATAAGACAAAATATAAACGGAAAAAAATAGAAAAAGGTGAAAACGATGGATTTCCATTATTGCTATTAAAATAAACTTATTATTACAATTATTCTATTTATTTTACATAAATTTTATTTAGTATTGTTTTTACTCTAAAAAAGTCTATTTATATATTATTTTTTACAAAAATAGCAATAAATTATAAAACAATAAATGATAATTATTATTCATATAAAATTTTTAATTCTTTAACTAATTATAAAAATATTCTATTAAAAAATCATGAGCTAATTTTTAAAGATATTTATAATATTTTGAATTGTAATAAAAAACGTGATTATAATTGTGGAGTGAAACACATAGATATATGACTAATTAAAAATAATATCTTCAAAAAAAATAAATATTAAAATAATCAGAGATTAATGAGCACATCACAACTTTTTAGTTGATAGAATAATATCAATTATAAGAAAATTGGCAGGGGAAATGGAAGAACAAACTTTTTTTTTTCTATTAGATGTGTAATTGAATATTACATTAAAATTCAACAAATTATAATTACATAATAAGTATATTTTTTTTTTCCAAACATTCACTACAAAATTAAACTATCATTTTTAGTACATTAAAAATATTAGAATTTAAATTCTTTATTTTCTACAACTATAAGAAAGACATATAATCATTAAATTATTAATTTAATAATTGAAAAATCATGTTGATAAGAAGAATATGAGATCTCCATTTTTAATAGTTTTCTTATTTTTTTTATGGCACTCTTCTTTAACAAAAAAAATTAAAAAAAAAAAAACAGAAACTCAATTAATCATAGTCTTTTAGCTTAGGGGGAAAATAAAAAAATCGTAACGTATGAATATTGCTTAAAAAAGTGCTAAAGAAAGATTAAAAAAGGAGCAAAACAAGGGATGTGATATAAAGTAACCATGGTTAGTAAGAGATAAGACTCCGGAAAACACGGAAGACTAACGATGGTTAAGAATCATGAGTTCAGTTTGCTGATGATGGAGTAGAGTTTGGCTTTTGGTTGCTTGCCAATATATAACTGAATAGCCAGCCGAAAGAGGTAAAACAGAGGCAAAGAAAAGCAGCCATTATCATATATTTCTCTGCCTTAGCTGTGTCTATAACCAAGGCATACATACCATTATGTTTGATATTTAATCCTGTAAATCTTGGTTTTAGCTCTTATGCTTGATGCCCATTTATATATGCCTGTTTCAAGAGCTAGAGTTTATAGTGTAAGGCTCCATCAATTGCTCTTCCATTTGGATATTTGTTGTACCTTTCTTTCTTGCTTGCTTTTTCTTTTCTGGATTTTGTTGGAAATGTTAGAAATGTTATTGATACATAAAAAAAGATCATATCTTTTGGATTTGAGTGAACAATGCTAGATCTTATATCATTCTGCTGGTGCATTATTTTAATGGGTTTGTTTTGGTTCAGTGATTTCATTTGGAATTTTTATGATTTGAGCTTTGTGTTACTTTATGCTTCTCATTGTTATTGCCTTTCTTTTTGATTTTGATCTTCAATTTTAGACCACCATCTGAACCAGGCTAGATCTTCTTAGTACAAAAGCTGTAATTTTTTTTTTTTTTTGCATATAACAGTGAAGTGCTTCTTCCTCTTTTGAACGAATTTGATGATTTCCAGGATTTGGGTTTGCCAATATTATATCAGATGGTAAAAAGTAAGGGGGTTCAGTTTCTTTATATTTTTCTGCTTAGAACTTTACCTAGTATCATTTGTCGGATTGAGGGAAATTTTTTTTTTTTTTTTCACTTAAAGACAAATCCATAGACTTCAATCTAATTCATTCCAGCTTTACTTTAAGCAATTTTGTCTTCTGGAAAGTCGTCTGATATGCTGTGGAGTCTTAAACCTAATTAGTACTGTTTCATCAACATTGAAACTAACCCCTTGTTTGCAGAGTTCTTGAGGGTGTTAATTATCATCCCTTTTCTTCTTTTCACTATTCTCATTCCCCTTTTCTGTTTTGTGTTTGCTGCAGGGGTAAGGTTTTTGGACTCTTTAGCAAGATTTCAGGCTTAGCCTTGATCATACTCAAAGAACACTACTGACACAAATAAGGTATTTGATCAATCAGTTTTTAATTGCGTGTTTAATCATTTATTAGCAAACTATCTGATTTATGTATCAATATGGTTCTTCCTTCAATGGTTGGTTCGTTAGTTTCTAATTTATATGTTATTCTAATTCTTCTTTTAATGCAATCACAGATCACACATCAATAAAAGAGTGAAAACATCGGGTCCTTTATCTGGCTTCTCTGTGCTTGATCAAACTCTACCCTATTACCTCCATAACTTCAATTTGTTCCTAAAAATGGGTCTCTCAAGTCTTCCAGCTCCATCTGAAGGAGTACTTTGCGTACTTTTGGTCAACACTGCCTTGTCTATCTCAATTTTCAAAGGAATAGTGCGGTCAATCCTTCACATTGTTGGTATCCGTTTATCATCTTCATCTCCATCATCAGATTACACTGAAGAACCCACAGAAGCATTTGAATTTCGCTTGACTCCTTCAGAGACTTACATTCAGGAGTTCCGCGGCAAGATTCCAACAACACGATTTGATGCAGTCTGCAGTTGTAAAATGCCTGAACATGACTGCTCAGTTTGCTTGACTAAATTCAAGCCTGAATCAGAGATAAACTGCTTATCTTGCGGCCATCTTTTCCATAAGGTGTGTTTGGAAAAGTGGTTGGATTATTGGAATGTTACATGTCCTCTTTGCAGGTCTCCTGTGATGCCTGAAGAGGATGTATCTTCTTGCTTTTGGTAAGCATATACCAAAAATCTGCTAGTCTCAGGAAATGTTCATATACAGTGTGTAGTGTTTAGGTACTTTAGCGTATCGGCCACGGCTGGGTGTTGTATACTTGTGTTATGCCCAATATTTGGAGTAATGTGCTCATGGATCCTTGAGAGACCAGAATTTGCGTTGTACATATTTCAAGGTTTATGATGTTCTATGCATCTATCCAAGTTTAGTCTCGAAGCCCTTAATCTTCACAAAATTGAATATTTCTATGTTTTTCTTTCCAATTGTGATTGAATGTATTGAATGCGTGAATTGCTTTGGATAGCTGTTAGTATTAGTATGCTAATCAGTTTTAGTTAGATGAATGAAAGATTCTGTAGGGACTTGGGGCCCTTGAACAGGGTAGCAGGAGAGGGAATAAAGGAGAGAGAAAAGGAAACCGTGTGTATATAGATTATAGTTCCTTTTTAGTTGAGCGGGTAAAATAATTAAGAACATATCACTGTTATTGTTTTGATTAGAACTGTGTCCATATGATTAGGGAAGCACTGTGTTAAATGGTTGCGATTTCATGGCATGAGTGGCCTGCTTCAAACCAGTAACATCAGGGTAATGCTTGATCCAGAAGGAAAATCAAGCTGCCCTTTTCTTGGCGAGATTTTCCATGCTGATGAGGCATGACAAGAAGACATAGAAGCTGCCACAAATTCATTGTTGGAATTCAGACAATAAAAGATGAACATGACCCAAGAAAAATGGTGAAAAACGAAGGATTAACCGTGGGATCCCAAGAATCCTTAGTGAAAGGGAAGGCTTGGCTGATGATCCCTTTTGACTGATGTTTGATACATTTTCCTTTTTCTTTTTCTCTCTAGTCTTTTGGGTTGCATGAACCTTTTTCTTTTTCTTTCTCTAGTCTTCTGCGTTGCATGATTATGAACCAGGAATGCAAAATGATGGGAAAAAATGAAAAATAAAAAAATTGGAATCAAGTTTCAAATTTGAAAATCCCATTTGGTTGATATGGTGGCATTCATTTTCAGCTCTCTTGCCTAAAGACATGGGAAAATGCAAGAGTTACAAAGATAGAATCATTATTATTGTTTTACTTAAGAATTAACATTTAATTCTGTTTTAGGTACGAATTTCACTTAATCTCTCCTCAAACAAAAAAAATAATAAAAAAAAGTGGGTGGGATTTCAGTATAGCAATAGAATTGGATTCATTTTCACACTTATGAATAATTAGGAATAGAGATTATAGATTGAATATTTAGATCCTTTATCTAAATAATTTTTTTATATAAAAAGTAAGATTAATTTTTTATATTTAAATTTTCAGGCTAAATAATTTATTAAGACCAATTTGATTGAATTTATAATAAAATAAATTCTTAAAATTTTAAAATTAAATATATTTTTTAAAAATTTTATCATAATATTTATTTTACATCAATAAAATACTTTAATTTTAATTTTTTTTCAAATTTATCTTTTCATTATAATCGGTTACTGGCCAGAATTTGCTTAGCTGGCAAACAGAAATATAGTCTCACATCCAGTGTTTTTTAGAACTGAACTAGAGTAATCGATTGAATCGATAAAATGAAAAATCAATTAGTAATTCGGTTTGATATTCAGTTTGATTCAATATTAAAAATTACTCTTTAAAAAATAATCAAAATAAAAAACAGGTAAAAGCCTGGGAAAACAGCCTAGAATCAGAATTAGATTGAATCGGTTCAATTTAAAATTATATTATTTTTATAAAAAGTAATTTTTAAAAAAAATATAATATTTTACTCAAAATTTAAATTTTGAAAAATTAATTTTATTATTTTATCAAATTATATTTTTTCTAATTTAAATATTTTTAAAAATATTATTTATATATTTTTTAAAAAAACTGAATTGATCAAGCCAGTCACACTGATCAGCTGATCAATTCAGTTCGATCCAGTTTTAAAAACATTGCTAGCATCAAACAACACATGTACCTGTTCCATTGGCAGTTACCTCCCTCAACCACACCAAAACCGGCTTCATTGGAAGTCTCAATTGGCTTGATTTCCGGTGGGAGTATCACTATTAGGTGGCGGCTGAATATCCGACGTAGGTAATTACGTATTCGGATTAGTTAGGTAGGGCAAGCGTAGTTAGTCTGGATCAGCATCAATCTCTGGTGGCGCCTAGTGGAAGCGTAGAATTGAAGGTGAAAAGTAAATGCATTTCAAAATAAGGATTTATGGAATTGGGACCAACAAGAAATGTCTCACCATCTTAATTAATTACTTCCATCAAGTGTTGCAAGATAACGGAGTCAAAACAGATATGTGGCTTAATTTCTAGTGATTCATAAAAGGTGGATTTGTTTTCTTCACCCTCGCCCACGTATGTCGAGCAATTATCTAAATATTTTCGAATTTCGATAAAATTGAATAATTTTTTAATTTAATAAAATTAATTAAAATTAATAAAATTTTGATAAATCTAGTTAAAATTCAAATTGATCAAAATAAAATAATATATTACGTGACATGATAAATCAATTCACATAAATTTTTATTAAAAATTAGTAAAATAAATTAATATTAGTTATTAATATCAATTAATATTATTTTAATTTAATGTATCATCTTATTTAGATTAATTTGAATCTTGGTTAAATTTGTTAAAATTTTATTAATTTTAACTAATTTTATTAAAATTAAAAAGATTAATCAATTTTATTAAAATTTAAAAAAATTTAAATTTTAAGAACTAATAAGCGTTACAAAAATACATGATACCTAACAATTATAAGAACACATACACATTCAACCACTTCCTTCTAATTTGCTTGCATTTCTCAGTCATAAATAATACAACATCCATGTACTCCAAGCTAAAGGTTTTGTAATCGAGCATAATTGGACATGTCTAGTAAATGCTAACTTGCATTCATCACACTTTTATGGTATGTTAGGTTATATTCAAAAAATATAAAATGAAATTTTATTTTAATATGAGTATTTTAAAATTTTATTTAGTACACGTATTTAATAAGAAGAATAATATGACATCTAATTTTTTTTAGAATTTTATTCTCAAATTTTTAAAATAAATTAAAGTATTAAATATTAAAATAGAATTTCTATTCTATGTAAAAAGATGGAGAACTTTCTGTAAAATCATTTCATGATTCACAGTAATAGACCCATTATTTTCTTTTTGTCTTATTGTTGTCTAATTTCCATTACTTATCATTATTGATGCAAAATAAATATGGGGATAAAATTAAAAAGTGTCTAATTTTGAGATTTTCTTTATCATTTATTTTTTTTATATTAATAAGTGTTAAGTATTTATATGGTGGGATGACTTAATGGATCCAAAATAAAATTGCAATGGATCCAATTTCTATAATTATATGCTAATTAATACACAAATTCTATGCAAAAGTTGGATGTTTTAATATAAAAGTGAGGTCTATGATCCCACAAATTTGCATCCTCAAAAGAAAAAGTTTTGTTACGAAATGTTGAATTATTTAGATACGAATTTGTATTATAATGAATCAAGTTAAAAAGATTTTAAATCTTGAAAAACTATTATAGGACAATCATACATTGATCTGTATATAATTTATAAATATCTAAAATTCAATTAAAATTACACATACACTATTCAGTCTATTTTAATTTATTTTATTTTATGTATTTCAACAACAATTACATAATCTGTTTTAGCATAACTAACATTTTATATAGTACTATAAATATAAAACTATTTTATATCCTTTCAAAAAAAATTTCAAGTCTCATTTATTTAAATTTTCTTGGTAAGAATATTTTTTTTTCAAGATTAGTTTAGGTATATTAATGTTTATTTTAAAAATAAGATTATTGAATTTATATGAAATTTACCCATATAGTTTTAATAATTTTCCCCACAATGCTTCAAAATTTTTGGCATTGTCAACAAATTTTATGCTAATAACTAATTGTAGGAACAATAACCTTCTGATTGCCTCGAATTTTGTTCTTATTGATATACTCTTTTCGATTTTTCAAATTAATTTTTTTATATTTGTTTAGTTTTTAAGGAATTATGTTTGTAATTAATAATTTTAAATATGTATGTATTTTTTTTATCCATAATATATCTCCCTCATTCTCTCTGCTATATACAATATATATAAATGTGTACTTTTTAGTTCATAAGATATTTCTTTCTTCACTTTTTTATATATTGTATGAATATAAATATAGATGTAAATTAAAATTAGTTGTGAAATATACACTTAAAATAAGAGTGAATTTTTGCACATGAAAGTTTTAGATTAGTGTTTTAAAATTAGAAAAGAGATAATCAATTAGTTCGACTAATTTAACCAATCTAATTCAATAGAGTACTATTCTAAAATAGTTAAGAAAAATATTTAAAAGTAAAAAATATAATAATATAAAATAATAAAAAATATTTTTATCATTTAAACTTTGAGCAAAAGACTATAATTTTAAAAATTTTAAATTTTTTATAAAATGATACAGTTTTAATTTCAATCAATTTGATCCAATTTATTGATTTGAATACTTTAATTTTTAACCTGCTGATCAATTTTGGATTTTATGGATCCGATGGGTCAATCCGATTTGCAAGTATTGATTTAGATAACAAAAACCAAAACAATACATTGATTTTAAGAAAATTTGTTAATCAATGCAGTCCAAATCAAAAGAGAATTCATGGATTTTAATCTACATGAAATTTTTTGAAAATAGAGCTGAAATATAATATAAGATGAGACTTTTTAGAAATGGATGTTAAAATTTAAATTTCACCAATATAATCATTCCTCCTTAATAGTAAAAAAAAAAAAAAAAAAGAAAAAAAAAATGATGAATGATAATGAATCAAAGAAATATGATGAATGATAGAAATAAGTGTATAGCAAAATTAGGACATGTATCCTATGATCAGAGTCGAGCATTTTAAGTGATAAAAAAAAAAAAAGAGTCAATCATTTTAAGCGAAGGACAGTCTCACCCAGTGATTGAGAACAGTGGCACAAGTGATTAAGAACATATAGAGAAGCAATCCAGCCCAGGATGGCCCAATTCAGACTAAAGCAGCTGGACCAACCAAGTCTAGCCTAGGCTAAGCAGACCCTGGTGAGTTAGCCCAACAATCGCATACATCCAGTGCTTTTTTTTTTTTTTTTTAAATTTTTTTTGGGTATATTCGGTCAATATATTTTTAAATTAATTTATATGTTAATCGAGATTATCTTTAAATAATTGTAAGAAAGAACCTACATTCATATTGGCTTAGTATATATATATAGAAAAATTTAATTCTGTAAATATTGACTTAAAAATGAAACCAAGATAAACAAATAATATATAAACTAGTTTAACTATTTATCAACATAAAAATCAATGTGAAATTCAAATAATTTTAATCCAAAAATACATATAGAATTAAAATTTTAATTTATTTTAAAAAAGAAAACATTATAAAATTCATCAATCAAATGAGAAAAAAAAAAAAACTCCATGTGTTGATCAAATAAAAACAATGAAATAAAAATGTACAACAGAATGATAAATATAAAAAATTTCATGATATGTCTACAAAAAAAAATAAAAGGAGTTAAAAGTACCTCTAAACTATCTAATCAAAGAGGATGCCACTGATCATATAACTGAGTAAACAAGACTAAAATATATACAATGCATATTTAGAAAAAAAAAGTAAAAAATAATAATTAAAATATAATATAATATTGCATATCTCAATATATTTTGATCAAGATTATCTTTGAACAATCATAAGAAAGAACTTATGCTCATATTGACTTAGTATATATAGAAAAATTTAATTTTCTAAATATTGACTTTAAAAATCAAACCACGATAAATAAAGAATATATAAACTAGTTTAAATATTTATCAACATAAAAATCAATGGTGAAATTCAAATAATTTTAATCCACAAAAAATTAATTTGTTTTAAAAAGAAAAAACATTGTAAAATTCATAAATCAAATGAAAATTAAAAAAAAAAAAAAAAAACCCTCTGTGTTGATCAAATCAAAACAATGAAAAATGATACATATAAAAAAACTCATGATATGTCTACAAGAAGAAAATGACAATAAAAATAAATAAAAAGAGTTAAAAGTACTTCTAAACTATCTAATCAAAGAGGATATCATTGATCATATAACTAAGAGTAAACAAGACTAAAATATATACAATGCATACTTAAAAAAAGTAAAAAAATAATAATTAAAATAAATATAATCTTACATATCTCAGTATATTATTCAAATAAAAAAATAAATTATAGAAAAAACTTCTAGCTCTACTAAATTCGTTCATTGCATGAGTATAAAATTAGTTTAAGTTATAAGATTATTAAAATAATATTTGTAATTCTTTTAATTGATATAAATTTTCTCTAAATTATTTTATTTTCTTAAATATATTTTTTCTTTCTCCATCTTCCAGATATAAGCTCCATACTTTTTGTAAGAAAAGAAAGGGATTATAAGGTCACTAAAATAATATTTAATTAATATAATTCTCTCTAAATCATTTTATTTTCTTAAATACATCTTCTTTGTCCTCCTTTCAGGGTGAATTCTACAATAATAGATTTAATAATATCATAACGTGATTTAATCCAATTATGAATAATAATTTCCATTTAATTCAACGGTATCCAATCTTATATAATCCAATGATAAATACTAACTTTTATCTAATTCAATTTTGAATTTTTAATTATGACATAATAGCGTAATAATATAAACGTCATTGTAGTTTTCACGTCCACTAAGAAAAAAAAAGGATTAGTTATTGGTAACCTCTTGAATTTTGGCATAATTAACTAAGACATCCTTTATTTTTATATAATTGTCTTAAAAATATTTGTTTATTTTATTTCTATTATACATTTTTATCCTTCTGTTAGATTTTTCTTTTTTGTCAGTTCGCACCTGTTGCGTGGGAACGTAGGTGACAAATTTAAAATTATTGAATTATTTCAAATTAATGTGTTCAATGACTTTCGAGGAATTTTTTCAAAAGAATGCCAAGATAATATATATATACTAGTCATGAATCTACAAATTATGCAACATAATAATAATAATAATAATAATAATAATAATAATAATAATAATAATAATAATAATAATAATAATAATAATAATAATAATAATAAATTTTAAATTAATTTACTATTTTTTTTATAAAATAATCAGTTAATTAATTGAATAACTAAAATATATATTTCATAAAAATTTTAATATTTATGTTTATATATACTTAGTAGTCTTTAGTAGTCTCCAGTCTTTCTACAGCAGGCCAAGACTTAATTATTATTTTCAGAATGATTATATTATATATAATCATTATATTTACATGAGAAGGCTCTTATTGGAATTTGTTGGTGTTGAAACTGTAAGATCTTTTTAATAACATGTGTTTAATCTCTTACTCTAAGTATGTACTATTGACATTAATCTTTTTGTCAATGTCTAGGCTTGTTGGACGATGAGGGTAAAGGTAAGCAGTAATATAGTGCAGTTAATTAATTAATGTTGTTAATTAAGTCCGAATCTAACCGAACCTATCACTGATATAATTTCTGATTTTACTAATCCAATTTTGAAAAATATGTTAATCAATGTTTTAACTTTTAGAAGGGATCATAGTCCTGCAGAGAACCTACAAAATTATTTCTACGGCTTCTCTTGCGTAATTTAGGCAGAAAATTATACTTGTTAATTGTCACATTCATGTTGCATGTTTAATTATGAATTTATTCTCTACCATGCAATACTATGGTGTTTCGGGGCTCCATTTATTTTCACCTTTTAAATCTATAAATGGTGACAAGACATTTATCCATGTATTATTTAATTGAAGATTTCTTGCAAAGTCATCAATGTCTTGCATATTTAGTTATGTAATTTTAGTTTTTTATCTCCTTATAGATTTCCACATTTATCTAATCGCTCTTATTCGTTGCTTTTTTATTCTCTACCATTGTATTGTTGTGGGGCTCCATGTGTTATCATCTTTTTGATATATAAATAGCGGAGAAGACATTTATCCATGTATAATACAATTGAAAAATTTTTGCAAAGTCATCAAGATCTCATGCCAATTAGGTATTCTTACTCAAATCTTCAGAAAATAACAAAAGGATTCAAGGAAAAATTGAGTGAAGGAGATTTTGGCTTTGCATATAAAGGAAAACTTCGTAGCGACCGTCTTGTGACAATAAAGATATTGGGTAAATCTAAATCCAATGCTAATGGGCAAGAATTTATCAATGAAGTGGCAACTATTGGTAGAATCCATCATAATAATGTGGTGCAACTGATTGGTTATTGTGTTGAAGGATTGAAACATGCTCTTGTGTATGAATTCATGCCTAATGGATCTCTAGATAAGCATATATCTTCTCAAGAAGATAGCGTTCAAATAAATATTGAGAAAATGTATGAGATTTCTCTTGGAATAGCTCGTGGAATTGAATATCTCCATCGAGGTTGTTACATGCAGATTTTGCATTTTGATATTAAGCCACACAATATTCTCTTGGATGAGAAGTTGAATCCCAAAATTTCAGATTTTGGACTAGCAAAATTACATTCCACAGATAATACCATTGTATCTCTTACAGCAGCAAGAGGAACCATAGGTTACATGGCTCCAGAATTATTCTACAAAACTCTTGGAGGCGTCTCTTACAAAGCTGATGTGTATAGCTATGGA